>PTEX01000241.1:1004385-1043758 GCA_003342815.1 Eudromia elegans | reverse complement strand
AAGTCTTCCTCTCTCCAGTCCCTTCTCATTTCCCTAGTGTCAGGGACACTTAGAGAGGGCCCTTGAGAGTTGTCAGCCCTACCTAGGCTCTGTAGTTCCTGGGRACCAGCCCTAGCAGAGMAGACTGAGRCAAAGAAGGCATTTAGTAACTCTGCCTTCTCCACATCCTCCGTTACCAACGCACCCTCCCCATTCAGCAGCGGACCAACATTTTCTCTACTCTTCCTCTTGCTGCTGATGTATTTGTTGAAGCCCTTCCTGTTATCCTTGACATCCCTCGCTAGTTCTAATTCCAAGCGGGCCTTGGCCTTCCTCGTCGCACTCCTGCATTCCCTGACAACATTCCTATATTGTTCCCACGTGGCCTGGCCCTTCTTCCACCTAACGTATGCTTTTTTCTTCTCTTTCTTCATACAATAAATGCTCCAGTCCCTTAATAATCTTCATTACTCTACAATGGACCCTCTCTAGAAGATCCACATCCCTCCTGTACTGGGGAGCCCAGACCTGCAGTCAGTACTCCAGATGTGGCCTCACCAGGGCTGAGCAGAGAGGTTGGATCCCCTCCCTTGACCCGCGGGCAACACTCCTCCTGATGCAGCATGCCATTGGCCTTCTTGGCCACGAGGGCACAGTGCTGCCTCATGGTTAACTTGTTGTCAATGAGGACTCCAAAATTCCTCTCCTTGGAGCTGCTTTCCAGTAGGTCAGCCCCTAATCTGCACTGGTGCCTGGGTTTATTCCTGCTCAGGTGCAGGACTCTGCACTTGTTCTTGTTGAATCTCATGAGGTCCCTCTCTGCCCAACTCTCCAACCTGTCCAGGCCCCTCTGAATGGCAGCACAGCCCTCTGGAGTGTCGCCCACTCCACTCAGTTTGGTATCATCTGCAAACATGCTCAGGGCTCTGTGCCCTCATCCAAGTCATTCATGAACACGTTGAACAGAATGAATCTTTATGAATCTTCATAAAACAATCAAATATGGAGCCAACGACCATGACCCTAACCGAAATGTTATTAAAAATAGATGGAGAAGTTAAACAATATTTTGAATAGTTATATGAAGGCCAAAAAACACTTATAGAATATATAACAATAACATAATAGAACAACATTAATCTTTCTTTCTCATATATACACACATCACTATTTTTTATACATATGCTATATAAATAAAAAATACAGAAATTCATATGCAGCAGAAGTAAATACACTCCTATAGGTTGTATGTCTGCCTGTGTTCTCTGATCTTTGAAAGATAGCGCAAGGGGAAACTAATTCTAAAACAATTTTTTCTTCAGTGAACACCAAATTGTATTCCCTCTTGTCTTTGCAAATTTTCATAAACTTTTAAGAATTTATTGTCTGAAACCTTTTGTCAAGTTTGGATGGATTTGTGCATGGATTAAAAGTTATTACTGAAGGTGCATCCTTAGGCCTAGAGGTTGTGATTGCCTATGCAAAAAACACACAAAACACACAAAACATTTAACACTAGGAATACACAGTCTAGAAGAATGTACCTTCCTGCAGCAGAATTATTATGAGAATATATCAGTTATTCTGCAATTAGACTACTTAAAACAAAAATTCAATGCAATTTTCCCTTTGGGGAAGGATATATGAGAAATCCATCAGGCTGCACATGCATAGAAGCTAAGTAAATTTATTATTTACTCCCTAGCAAATTTACTATCAGAGAAAACAAGTAAAATATTTTCCCCAGATAACATTGGTGGAACATAGTTGATCATCCACATTAATTCTGAGCATTGCTAAATGCAGACTTGAGGATTCTGTGGTCCAATATAGCTGAACCCATTGCAATGAGCCCCATGCATAAGCGACTAATATGTATCACGTTATGAAGACAGGCAAAGAAAATAAATCTGTGGAGAGGTATGTTCAGCTCTGCCTGATAGGAATTCAGCTGAATCTATTTTTCAGTAGTTATTTTTTCTGTCACAGCACAGACTATTACTGAATTGATCAAGGAGAGAGGAGGAATAATTTTGTAGCAGTTTCTCAGGTTTTAGGTTGCAAGCTGCAAAAGGCTGCAGAACACTGGTAAGATCCAAATTGTTTACATTAGTCAAAGCAAAGTTAGCTTTTTCAAGTACAACAGACACATTGAACAAAAATACCACATTGATCACTGACTAGGATAAACACTACAGCTATTTCTCACGTTCAGTCCTGAGGACTAAGCCATTGTCTTATGAAGAGCACACACAGGACATATGGAAAGGTTTAATAGATATTTGCACAAGGCTTGAGAATAGGATAAACATCACTGAGAACAGCATAAACACCATTACACCTAATTTGGAAGGAAAATGGTATTTACTAAGAAATCATTTTCAACTACACAAAGATGGTCACTGGAGAAACTTCTCCAATAGCTGATTTGAATCGCACGATTCAGATGATAAACTTAATTTAGCACAGATAATTCTTCAGTTTAACCCAGATATAAATTTTCTCCTGATTGTTTTAGTTTGTTCTTTCCTCATCCCTCTTTTCTTTCAGAAATATTTTTCATCACATTCAATCCAGCTGCATGAAATAGCTATAAACCTAACTAGAACATGTTAGGAGGGAAAACTTTCACTAAATCTGTAACATTCAATTATAGAGGGTAGTGACAAAAAATACTGCTACTATTTCTGGGAAAAGTTCAACTTACTGAAACCTTAATAATCACAGAATCACATAGGTGAGAAGGGACTTCTGGGGATCATCTAGTTCAACCCGCCCTGCTCAAGCAGAATTACCTACAGCACATTGCACAGGATCACATTCAGGTGGGTTTTGTATAGCTCCTGAGAAGTAGAACAGATAACTGAAGTTTGCCTATGAAACAAGGCAGAGAAGAGGTAACAGCATAATACAAGCAAATCCCATGTATCCATTTACAATTGACACTATCTGAAAAATGAATGCTAGTTCTTTTGAATAGTAGTGCAGGCTAAAATGTTATGAATGGTAGAAAAGGTCTTTTTACTTACAGTCTCCATACGATTTTGTTTGTTCATTTATTACAAGCAATCAAACCCTTATCTTCCTTTTACTCAGATATTCTTTCATTTTACTTTTGATTATTTTTTCTTTATTGCTTGTTTAATAAGCAGTTTTCAGGATGTCATTTAATGCTACTTTCCTTCTCAAGACCTTTTTATCCTTGAATGTTGGATGTTAGATTTCAAAAGGAAATTGTGTATACCTTCCTGCTTCAGCTGCTCCACTGCATGTAATGAGGAATGAGGAATTTAAATGGCTTTTCATCACCATATTTCAGCCTAAATCACAATCTTACAAGCCAAAAGATTAAAGTTTTAAAAGAATTCTGAAGAGGGGCAATAAATCACCTTATTAAAGGCATTTTTGCTGACCAAAGTTCTAAACTCATTACCCTTTTCATACTTCTAAATGTGTTCAACTATTTCCCTGAGTCCCCAGAAAAATAGGAGATAGTATACACGCAGACTCAGCTGGTAAAATTTTTTGAGGTCAGCATGTAGCTAATAAATTATTAAACTCACATCAAACTTTTGTTGAGTCTCTTAACACTTTTGCATTACAGAATGCAATCTTTCCACATTAAAACACATATATCAAAACAATAATTGTATCTTATAGTTCAGCTACTTAAACCTACAAGACACATTTTTAAATATCTCAGGAACCATATTATTTTAGTAGAAATTTGGTTATTAAAATATAGAAATGTAGTGGTGTCACTAATGAAAAATAATTCTGTTATCTCATTACTCAAGTAATTCCAGGCTGTCTTTCTGTCAGACTTTTTAGGAGGAGTACATGCTAGGAGGAACATGATAGTGGAGTTTAGTAGGGGCAGTTTCTCCACAGTTCAGATTCACTGTTTTCATAACAGTGCAGCATATAAGACAGTTGAACTGTTCATTAGAAAGAAACATCAATCTAGAAAAAGTAATAGAATGAAATTTGATCCCTGTATTACACTAGTTTTAGTAAGGCATAAAAAATGGCTAAGGAGAAAGGTAAAGATTCTGTGGGACAAATCTAAGGCTGTTGTAAGGAGCTGCTATTTTTCCTTCAAACTCCATTCATCCCAGGTCTCTTGGAATTTTGTAGATACAATTACTTATAATGTGTATACGCAACAATTCAGTGATGGACAGAGGTGTGTGCTGTGGCAATCCTAAAGGTCCAAAAGTCTAAAAGACTTTTGTCCCATGAGTTTCTCCAGCCACCTCTCCATACCACAAACTATGGGAAATCCAGCCCTCTATCTCTGAACGCTGCCTTGGATACACATCTTCATGCTAGTTCTTCATTTCTTCACCCTAGCTCTTCCACTGCCACAAAATGGCAAGATCTTTTACCCTGAGAAGAGAGTGAGGAGCCTCTGTTTGTAATCGTGAGCTAACTTCAAGATGCACTATGGATGTGAATTGGAAAAGCTTCCTTGGAGCAGTGGACAAGTTCATCACACGGTTCAAGGCAAGCATTGCTCAAGTTAGGTTCATTCTTCACTGTGCCATTTCTTTAGTGAGAAAGACATGTTGGCATGCCTTTTCTTCATGTGTGCCATACTGCAATTCTTCTGCCTATCCTTCTCTCGCCACTTACCTCCTCATCCAAGAGCACACCTAGTCCAAGGACTTTTTCACTAACACCCATTAGCCCTGACCAAAACAGCCCTCCACAGCACTACGAGATGAAATCTTTATAGGAACACCACTTCCATTTCCTTCTCCTACCACAGCTCCAGGGGGTCCTGTGCCCCCTTAGTTCCCTATTTTATTGTTTTGCATATTTTTGTCCCTGAGTTCCTTTCTTTTTTTCTTAATAAATAATTTCATATTTCATAATTTCATCTTTCAGAATAATAATATTCTCAACTATTTTTTTCTCATTTGTCATAATCTATAAACCTTTAATTATTTGTTTTTTAACCAAAGAAATATTAAGATTTATAGGGATGTGATATTGCCTCTCCAACAGAGGAAAACAAACAGCAGCAGTGGGCATGGTGGGAAGGAATGCTCTCCTTGCCCCTTTCCCATGTGGCATTGAGATGTGACAGCTGGCTCAGCAGAACGTCTACAGCCTTCCTGCACCACCGAGCCCTGCCACGGGAAGACAGTGCCCCCTCTGACACCAACACACTGCTCTGCCAGTACCACCACCCCCCTTGCAACATCTCTATCGCCAGACTGGAGTCCTCACCAGCTGGAAGGGGGGCAAGTGATTTTAGGCAGGTGCACTCTGCGCTGCCAAATTTAACCTTAAACAGTGTGTTCTAGGAAATCTGGAAGCACTGCTACAAATGCCATAGAGTTCAAACACAAAAATAAATAAAAATAAACTCAGATTATGAAGCTCTCAGAAAGTGAATGTTTGTAACACCAAAAGAGGTAGTAGTTCTGAAAGAGGCTTCTGTGACAAAAAGTCGTATGAAATAACTTTAGAAAAGATACATATTCAAGCAGCACTACTTTTTCTTTCTTACAGTTTCCTTTGGTAGATGATGATAGTTCAGAAACTATTGCTACTGGAATAATTATTGCTATATGTATCCCATGCATGTAATTTTCTGTGCAAGATGTCCTATAAGGAATTTCCTATATATACATGCTAACAGCATCGTAGAAACAGAGATATCCTCTCTCTTAATTCAGGCAGGCACACTATATATAACACCAAATATTTTTCTACGGTATCTTTTTAGTGCTTATGCCTGTAGAACTTTCGGAAGAGTTTTATTTATTTCCCACCTCGAAATAAAGTACATATTTATAATATATATTTAATATTTTCTTTAGTGTAATCCATGTCCGCATTTCTTTAAAGTCCTGTATAAAAACAAATAAAATATAGGAACGACTTTAACGATCTTATATTAAGACTCACTTTGGATACTCTTTGTGAAAGTTGTCAGTGAGAAGACATTATTGCATACCAGATAGAATATGGACTGAAATATATGGAGCCTTTTTAGCCATACCTTTGCTTCCCAGTTGCAGTTACACATTTGTTACTATCTTGTTACTCAGGGTTGCTACTGGCCCAAGCCAGGACTTACCTCCTCATCACCTCTTTGCTTTAAGAACCTGCTACCACTTCTCCTTTGCTGGCATAATTATCCATACTGTTTCCCTTAACTAAACTTAGTCAAGATGATCCCTGTTAGCATCTAACTACAAATTAGTATGACAAAAAAAACCCCTCAGCACCAATGACTCCTCCTTAGTTCAGCACAAATTTCGGTTGTACAAAGAAAAAAAAAAAAAAAAAAGGAGTCCAATTCAAATTCCATTTAGACATCAGTCCAGCCAGCTTCACTGAGAGTTGAACCCCCTAGCAAAAAGACAGTGTTCACAGAAGTCAATGGTTATTCCTTCCAGCTGAGAGAGCAATGCTTTTTAATACTCAGCAACTGGAAAATTAACAAAAGAGGAAATACAGTTAAGTCCCTAGTATACTCATTTCTGATATTAAGTCCTTAATATAATCATTTCTGATATTTGCAAATAGTGTGGATTCCAAAACGCTGGAGGAATATATTTATTGTAAGATTATTTTGTTGCATCAAACCATCTGTAGCTGCTCTCTAGGATATGCAATTCTGACTGCATACAGTGCGCACAGATTGAGCATTATTAACTGTTGAAACAACTGATTTTGAAACAAGAATACAAAATACAAAAAGCAAAAATGGAAGCTCAAAAGCTATATAAAAAGCAAATCAAACATTAAGACATCACTATTCCCTCTCATTGTACTAAACTAGAGATAAGATCTTTTTGGAAAAAAATTTCTTCCTATTTGAAATAAGATTCCATAAACACACTTCTAAATGGTTCCAACTGAGCAGAAAGCAAAATTCAAGATTTGCTTGGCTCTCCAAGGACAGTTTGATATATACTGTTCAACTGAAGCAACCAGGGATTTCTGGTCACTTTAAAATATTTCTGCAATATGTTCCTCAAAACTTGAATCCATCTTCACAAATTCTAAGGTTTTTATACACAAGTATTATAGGTTCTGATTCAAATACCACTGAAATAGAGGGGCACTGAACAGTACTCCTAAAAGCAATCAAATGATTTACTGAACTGACTGTAAAAAAAAAAGTTACGAGATTATACTCAGTAAATCAAGAATTAAAAGTTCAAAGAAATTTTTACAGTAAGCATGAAAAAATATTGAAAATTTGAAAAAAAATCAAATTAAAGCCTTTATACAACAGACCAGTGCAACAAAAAAATTGTTTGGTTAAAAATTCAACAACAACATAAGACACTTTCTATAGAGACAGAATTTAACATTTTCATTTCTGTCTGAAACATTTAGATAAGGGGCAAAAAAAGACATACTTTAATTTAAGGTTATCAATTACATTTTAATACTTTGTCTTTCACAGCCTGAAGCACAATCCCACAGCTGTCCAATTAATACAAGTCCATTTAAAGTATGTCCCTTAAGTATATCCATTTAAATTAATTGGGAGGAAAAGCTTTACGTCTAGCTTTTTGTTTTTTCCTAAACTGACAGATACTAGAAGTGGAAGTGTTTCTTCATGTATTTTTTTGCCCTTTCTCATGTAGTCAGGAGAAGTAGAAATGTGTAGTATGACCTGAAAGTTTAAAAGTGATAACTAGAACAGAACATTTTGGTGCATCCAAATTCAGAGTGCTAAACAAGTCATCCTTTGGTGACTTGTTGTCCTGGTAAGGTGCACACACATATACACACTTCCACACATACACACACATCCTCTGCAGAGAGAAACAAACCTATTAAAATATCTCTGTGATGGGCTTAATTTAAGTTGTTCACTGCCTGACATGTCACTGCAGCTTGGCAAGCCATATTTAGGGTCTAAAATCTTCCTGCAATGAATAAGATTTCAATACACAGGCTGTTCCAAGGTCATTCCAGAGGTGCAGAGGCCAAGTTTACATCCCAGTTCCCACAGGTTGTGCCTTGGAAGTTAGAGCTACAGATACATCCACTTCCAGAAGCCTTTTAACTCATTACCAGACATGCAATCAGTCAGTGAGGGAAAGAGCAGCATGAGCAGCTCATGCGTCAGAATGAGGAGTTTGAAAGTCAGGGAAAACTTATTGTGGGGGGGTGCCTTACCTTTTGTGCCAGCTCCGGCCAGCCTCAGCCCAAGCCACAGAGAGCTGGGAAGAGGCAGCCCGGCTTTCCTACCTGTCGGCGCTGAGAGCAGTGAGGGTGAAGACAGAGACACCAACAGAGGTGAGCTGGATGACGGGGATGAGCTTGCAGCCCACCTCCCCAAAAAGCCACTCCTCAGAAAAGTACCGAGAGGCATCCACAGGCACGCAGGTCACCAGCAGCAGTAGGTCACCAACGGCAAGGCTGGAGATGAAAATATTGGGCACGCTCCTCATGGCACTGTTGGAGATGAAGATCTTCATGAGGGTGATGTTGCCCAGTAAGCCCACGGTGATGATGAGCAGGTAGAGCGAGGGGATCACACAGCGGATGGTGAGCATGGCCATGCCCTGTGCAGGGGGCAGAAGGACTGTGTCTGTTTCTGGGGGACTGCTCCTGTTTTCCCCAAGGGGCACTGCTGGGAACCCAGATGGCAGCTCTGCTTCCATCTTCCAGAGACTTCAAGGCTCCAATGAAAAATGCAGTGGGAAACACTGAAAAAAGCTTCACCTCTCTGCAAGCAAGCCAACTTTCTCTCCTTTCCCTCCTGCCTTGTTCCTCCTCCTTTTTCTCCGTCTAGTTTTCGTCCCTTAAAAATGCAGAGGAGGCAGCCTGCTGGCGCAGGGAGAAAGGGCGGAGAAAATAAAAAGCAAGCACCCTGCTCCCTTCCAGCTGTTTTGCCAAACCCTTTTCCCTGACGGGCACAAAGGCATAACCTTGACCTCTGGAGGAAGCCAACGCCGCGAAGGCAGCAGCAGCCTCGGGAGCCCCTGCCCGCCTAGCCGGGCAGCGCCCCGAGCCCGCCCGCGAGCACCGCCGCGCCCGAGGGAGCCGCTCCGCGAGCGCGGAGCCCCCGGCGCTGTCCAGGAGCGCGGTGCTGAACGCCGCGCGGCCGGGCGGGCGATCCGCGGAGCCGCTGTCCAGCAGCGCCCGTGCTGAACTGCCCGCGGGCGGGCGGGCGGGCGGGCGCGCGGCCCCGCGGAGCGGCTGGATGCGAGGCGCGGCGCGGAGCAGCCCGCTCCTCACTCCTCACTCAGCCCGTTTATACCTAGAGGTGGGAGGAGCCCTCCCGGCCTCCTGCAGCGCAAGGAGGATGCGACCCTCGCCCCAGCCCCGAGAGGCTGGCGCAGATCCAGCACTGGGGGAGCAGCAAAGCCGCCCTCTTCTCCCTTGAGTACGGGACGGCAGGCGAGGAGCCTCCAGAGTCTGGATCCCCACCACTACCAGCGCCCAGGAGAGCTGCTGGAGAACTGCAGAGTGGACCACAACGTACAGCAGGGAGTAAGGTTGCCTCGGGAAAGCATCTTTTCCAGGCATGGATCTTCCAAAATTTACCCATCTGAAAGCACATGGAACACAGGGTGATGAGAAAGAGTAGGGGCTGAAAGGATTTTGTTTCTCTCACCCAGCTGATTGTTCTGAACAGGTCCTCCTCAAAGATATTAGCTGCCCTAGAGTTTTAGGGTATGATTTGTAAAGTTAAGTCTAGCATTAGTTTCAACCATAGAAATGGAGATTTAATGTTGCTTGTCTCTTCCAAGTGTAACACTTGTCCATAGAGTCTTTTGCTTTTCAATGAGGTAGCAGGGTTTTTATTGTTATAATTATTATTCCTCTTAATGTCTGAAAATATGTTTCCTTCCCAAATGGTCCTATCTGTTTCCATCAGAATCCATTAATCCAGGTATCAGAAAAATATGCTGAAAGAAGGGCAAATCTACTGGATTCATATCTTCATTATAAAGTGTTAAAGCAGAAGAACAGCAGCATTTGTCAGAAACATTCTCTGTGGACTTTTTTGTTGTTCCTTTTCCCAAAAATAAGTACGTGTGAGCTTGCAATGCAGGAGCAAAGTGTATAATGTGTTTAACATGACTTGTCCACAGTACAGGAACTGAATTTAAGACATCAATGTTTTATCTTCAATTGCCTCTTATAGTCCTAAAATTATTAAATAAAAAGTATGACTGCTTCTTAAAAGCCACATTTCTGCGAATCTGTTGTTTAATTTTTTTGACTCTTCTCACTTTCCTCAATATATATTTCATTGCGGTTCTGTAAATTATTGATTCCTATGATGATGTCTAGTTTATTAGAAAACCCAGGAAATCCCACTGGACACAGCCACTGTTGGCCTTAATATTTACCACTTGGAGGCTAATAGGAACTCACATAAAGTTGATCATGTTTTCCTCTACCCTATATTAAACTCAGCTACCTCTCTCTGTGCCAGTTACACTATCAACTTGGGTAATTTTCAGAATTGTTGGTATCTTCTACTTCACTGAATGCACTTTTATTTTGAGACCACCAATATTCTAGTTCCTGCAAAAAATATATGATTCATTCTATTTAGTTCCCTCCAGTTAGAAAAATATGTGGCTTTAACCATGTCAGCCCAGTATACGAACTGTGATCCTTTCAGTTATTTGTTTGAAGATGAATTTATATCATTAAATATGATTCCCACTGGGAGAATAGTTTACAGGCAATATGTCTTCAAATATTGATTTAGCTGGGAGACCAAAAACCTAAGTCTTCTTGCAGCAATTCTGACAGAAGAACATTTTTAAAGCTTTTACTGGAATAAACTTCATTTTGTGTGGGGAAAGGTGAATAGACCCCTTATTTTTGCAGCACTCCAAAACTCCTACTGCCATCCTCCAGGACAATTTATATCCTAGCAAGATCCATACCTGTTCTTTAGAGTGAAAGATGGAATTTTCAAGCTAGAGGAAATAGAAATGTATTAAGATGGAACTTACATTTCTGAATTTCACCAGCACTTCATTTTACCTACTGTGTATTTTCAAAACTCTGAATAGCAAAGAAACAAGCTTTAAACCCTGTGAGTGCCTCCAGCTCAAAGGAAACAGAAAGTT
Organism: Eudromia elegans; assembly: GCA_003342815.1. Taxonomy (NCBI): domain Eukaryota; kingdom Metazoa; phylum Chordata; class Aves; order Tinamiformes; family Tinamidae; genus Eudromia; species Eudromia elegans. The sequence goes on along the minus strand of PTEX01000241.1, from coordinate 1,032,704 downwards.
AGATTATGCTTCTGATGTCATTCAACGGATGTCTGTGCAAAGACAGGGGAATATACTTAACCAGCACGAATATAATTTCCTGAAGAGGGGAAAAGGAGAGGTGAAAATCCACAGATCCTGACATAAAACAGCCGGAATTCAAATCCTTGCAGACAAACTGTTCATCATGTACTTTTCAAACAAGAGATTGTATCCATCTCCTTGAATGTTATTCAGATTACAGTCTAGGGACAATCTCATCAAGCAGCTGTGACGCAATACGGGAGCAAAGGAGGGAGAGCTGGTGACAGGTATTCCTCTCTGGTGAGAAAGAAACTGCATAACATGAAACCAGCCAGTGCAGGTGGAGCATATCTGGGCAAGGACTCTGTAATCGTGGGAGGTAAATCTACCTCATCAGTAATTCCCAAATGTAGGGATGCAAAATCAGTCTGTGTGGGAACAAGGAACATCACGTATCTCACAAACGCCCTCTGCTGAGAACAGCTTCCAAGAGGGATGAGGGCTCCTCTCCTGTGCCTTTGTGCATCCATGGCATTAGCTGATTCCAAGGCTTGGAGATCTCTATGTCACAATAAACTTTACACAATCCCATGAAGATCCAAGCATATCTGTCACAGGAAAAAAAAAAAAAAAAAAACACCAACAAAACCCAGAAAACCTACAGTCACTTGTAATTAAGTGTTCAAGCCTGAAAACTGAATGAGAGATCTTTGTGTCTATTCAGATACAGACATTGAGAGAGACTGTCTTCAAGCACCTGGTGTGAGTCCTGCACTAAAAAGAAAGGGAGACAGGGGCTCTCTGTTCTAGATATGAAATACTTCCTGCTGGAAAGCCTCTAACCTTTAAAGCTACATGTCTAAGGACAGACTTTAAGGATTGTGAGGTTAGACATTTAAAAACAAACCCCCTAAGACATTTGCACTAGTACAATAGCACTGAAAATTAATCATCTAATAGACAATGCCAGTGGATGCACTAGGGGAAAAATATGCAAAAAGAGATTCGGTGGAAAGAAGAACTATTGCAGTTTTTTTTCAAGAGTATTACAAATAACATGAGTTATCAGATTAGGTGGCTCAAAAGAGTAGTGTTGAGCTTAACTGTGGCAGTATGGAAACAAGTTCTAAGAAACTACTTAAAGCAAAGATGTCTGATGTGTTTAACACAGTCTTTATCCCTTGCCACAGTGAACACAAGTAAGAAAATTCCTCTTCATTAAGTCTGTGCTACTATACCTAATGAACTTAAGGAAAAAAAGTTAAAGAATGATTCATCATGTTCAACTTTTTTTCCCTCAAAATATTCATTTTACATTACACAGATTTTTTTTTTTACACTATGATGAAAAAAAGGTGAAGAATGAACACACGTTTCTCCAGACTGAGTGTCATGGTTGAGACCATAACCTTGCAAGTCAGATCTTTTGTCCCCCCTTCTTCTCATCTTTGCACCTAGACGCAGCCTCTGAAAATTGTGCCCCTACCTGCTGCTCTTTGTGCTGGACATAAATCAGCAGGTGACCCAAACGGCCTGGGGAAGCAGTCTGAACGGCCCTAGCCAAAGGTGAGGCAATCACCACCTTGGTCCTGAATTGCACTGGGGGTTAGGGGCACCAATTGACAGCCAGCAGTGATCTCTGGGAGTGCCTGAACTTTGACATGCAGGGAATTATGCCAACCAGAATCCAGGTGCCTCTGCGGCTAGGCCAAGCTGGAGAGCTGACATGAGAAGCTGCTTTCCAAGAGTTAGGCATGCACACTCCATTTAGCCATACAGAAGTTGATTTAGCCACACATCAGTTTATTTTCAAAACAAATTTTGCTGCTTACATGCATTCTTAATGTTAAACAGGTATCCCACGTCTACTCAGCAAAAGTCCAAGCCCAAGTACATCCTTATGCATTTGTTTAACTTCCATTTATTTCACCCTGATTATACAGTGAGACTTAAACTGAATAAAATGCTAAATGGCACTTTGCTGAGCTTGCAGCCATGAGCTCAAAGCCAAGCTTAGGACTCACTTAGACACAAGTGTGGTACCAATATTTTCTACCCTATTTCTGGAAATGGACAACCAATAGTCATTTCTTCAAATTCAAAACCAATAATGATTTTTTGTCAAGAAAGTTCTGAAGAATTGCATGGAAAGTTGGAGCTGCCTTGGTAAACTGCATTCAGAAAGACTGCACACTAACAGCTTATTCTGTTCCCATCTAAAGACATTATTCCCTTAATGTGGTGTTGTGAAACACATTACTGAACATCATGACAATAGAGACAACACTGGTTTTAGGTTCTGAATGGTAGAGAGATAAAGGGCTTTCTTGCTTTATTTCATGTAGCACACATTTGAATCTATTTCTAAGAAACTGACTTTTGTATCAAGGACCCATCCATAATGATCAGGAAGTCTTGAGCACTGCCAGGGGTTAACAAAGCTGGTTTTTATGACAACCTCTCCAGAATTCAATTCTTACTTAATTTCATCTGTATTTCTTATACGTTACCAAAACTAAAGCAGATCATTGCCAGCTAACTCTTTTCTTAGCATCTTTGTCACAAGTTGGACACTAAAATTTCCATTGTACTGAAGTCATACAAAAAGAATGATTTGATAGTCTTAGATACAATTCAGTCAAATAAGCAGTTATGTTACCCCCACCTAATCTTTTAAATAAGCAGTTATGTTACCCCCACCTAATCTTTCTAACTTCAAATACGTCCTAAAATACTGCTTCTACTTACAGAAATCAAATCTATTACAGAAACCAAATACTTCAGAACCAACCTTACTAATCATTATAGGTTAATGTGAATGAATAAGTGAAAAATAATGATTATCATACATCAAATATAGTAACCAAAAAAACCAAAATATGTATCTTAGGTTAGAAATTAAGAGATTTTCAGTTTTCTCATAATGGCTTTTCAAATATTTTTGCTTAAAGAGCTCATAAGAAATACCAAGATGGGCATTTTTTGGAAGCATTTTGAAAAACAGTCTATCAACAGTACCTCATATTTTAAAATGTTTAAGTCACTAAGGACTGTTGATGCTACAAATGAGTTCCGCATTCTAAGCTACTTTGGTAATATTATAGTATTTTGAGAACATATCATCCAGTGTTTTTGGACAATAATTAAGCTCTACAGATATAATGGTAATAAAATAAAATAAAATAAAATAAAATAAAATAAAATAAAATAAAATAAAATAAAATAAAATAAAATAAAATAAAATAAAATAAAATAAAATAANAAAATAAAATAAAATAAAATAAAATAAAATAAAATAAAATAAAATAAAATAAAATAAAATAAAATAAAATAAAATAAAATAAAATAAAATAAAATGCAAAAAAGCACTGTAGTGCTAATTATTACATTTTTAATTAAAAAGGATAGTTAGCCCTATCTTCACAGAGGACTGTACTTTACTGCATATCACATATATCACTGCAAGATATCACTGTTTTTAGTCCATTCAGTATATGTAAGCCTTAGCATTTTCAACATGCAGTAGAGCACTAGGTGGTATTCAGAATGTTAAAAAAAATCTAGCTACAACTCACTACTATAACACCCTTTACAATCGTGCAAGACATTTAATTAACTATCTGAAGAAGGAATTGTAGTAAATGACACACACTGACATGCTTGTCACAGTCCTATCTAGCACAGAGATCCTTAAGTAGATACCAGGTGCAGAACCTCTACAAGAGCATTCTGAAGGGTTATAGGCGTTATTCTAATCATGCAGCTTTTGTGGCATCTTTTACTGGTCACCACAGATATAAGATCTACACAAAAAAAAAGATGCTTCACTTTCATCTTCCCCCCCATGCCTATATTTCTATACATATTTACATATATTATCGAGTGTGTGACTCTATAATGAAGACTCTGAGCTAGAAATCACATTGCAGATAGCGGTAAAGGAGATTGTCTCATGATTTTGGAAGGGAAAAAGTAAATGCAGCTCTTTGGGTTTGGCTGTTGGGTTTTATTTTATTGAAAATCTTGCCCAAAATGCCAAATAAGCTGTTGCATATGAGCAAGAACAAGAAGTTAATTCTTCTCTTTGTTTGTTTTTCAATCTCCACACCTTGCACTCCATATCTTCTTGTAAAACTCACACTAATTTCAAAATTAAAGAGGTTGTGGTACACCCCAGTGTTTCACTGTGTATTACGTCTCTGCTTACCACAAGAGCCGAGGACATGTATATGCTTGCACGTGCAGATCTTCTGGAGTCTTCTGTGCATGCAGAGTGCTGAAAATTCCTAACTTCCCAGCAATAAGGATAACTCACACCACTGAGCCGGGAGCCACACAGAGCTGACACTCGCTGCTTTCCTTGGGCAGCAAAGCCTTCCCACCCATCTGCTCCGCTTCGCACGGGTCTGGACAGCTCCTCATTTCCCACAGGGAGCATTTAGGGCTTTGCAAACAGGCCACCCGACAGCGGTTCTGCCAAGCCAGGACAGCGCACGCATGCAAACTGGCCTGGATGCTAGAAAAGTCCCATTTGGAGAAGCTGAAATTTAATTTTCAGGAATATCATTAGGTTTGATGATGGCATGGTGGTCATTATTCTGCCATTACTTTACGTCAAGTAAATGAATAGAATAACATAATGATCCTTTTGCTCAAAGGATCCAGCTTCCTCTGCTAACGGCAGACTACAGATAAAGGTGGCTAAACAGATTAACTGCTAAATGCTGAATAAAATAATGTTTATCTAAAATTAGTAGGAACAACAAGGTGTTCTAATCCATTGTGTTGTGAGAGATCTGCTGTAGCTTTCAAAGGTGTATATACCTCCTTGCTGTTTAAAACAAGAGGAATAAAGTATTTTGGATGATGAAAAAAGACTAGGCCTCTGAAAATAATTTTGTCCATTTCTGATTTCATGTTGAATATCCCTGTGATGTGCAGCTCAGGCCACCAGCAGTAATTGGCCAATTCCACACTCTTTAATTTGGCTCAATGTGTATGTTTTTCCTTGGTGTTTTGTACTTTGCTGCTTGTGGAAGTATGGCATTGCATTTCAGCTATGACATAGACAAAAAGGAGGTTAATCTTTTCTGTTACAAAGTAAGGTCTATAATTCCTCAGGTAAATTTCTCCCTCTTTTTTTAATTGTACAAATCCAATAAAAAAAAAACAGCAAAAAAAAATGTATTTTTTGCTCATAAAAAGTAATAATTGATTGAGAAGATGACTATTTTCTTTTTAAGTGTATGTGATACAAAATATAGGATTGTGTTTTCCAGCCTTCCTAACAAATACCGTCATCTTTCAGAAATCAACAGAGCTTTCCAAATTAAAACCTAACAGTGATTTTTACCCTTATTTTTTTATCCTTTTTTTTACTCTTACCTTCTTTATTTCTTTTCCTTACAAATTATAGTTCTAATAACTAGATATTTTTCATCGGTTTACCAAACACTTTCAATCTCCAGAAAAGTAGAAGCGGGCCTCATTCATCATTTTCAATGGCTACTAAATTGAACAATTTCTGTTCCAAATCTCAGCAAAATAAGAGAGAGACTCATAGTCATCATCGCAAAGTCACAATGATCCAGCTAACAACAAAGTCAGAAGGAATTCTTCAGCATCTCAGGGCACAATCTGAGGTATACAACTTTCTGAGGTTTGTCACACTGAAAAGAGTGTAACTTTTAACTTCTGTAGAAAATAAACAAACAGAAAAGCACAGTTTAGGCAACATTTAATATGAAAGTATGCAAGACTGACGTTAAGGCGTAGCTTCTGGGTCCTTTCAGGAATATTTGGAAAATACTGGGAAAAAAAATCAAATAAAGCCTTTCACCATCACTTGGGTAAACATAAGCAGTCCCAGTCAAGGTCAAGATCCACGAGTCTTGTAATTCTAACCTACACAAGTAGCCATTATCATATAAATGAGATTACTTGTTTTGGATTTCATCTTTTCTCCAAGTATATCACAAAATACTGATACACAAAAGAGAAAATAAGTATTTAAAATACTGATGCAGAAAAGAAAAAATAAATATTCTACTACTAAGGCCAGAATGTATTTCTATACTCCAGATACAGCTGTGACAAATTGTATTCAAATCACATTTAATATGATTAACTTAATCACAATTTTGTCAGTATTTTCCCTGGCATTTAGTATTTCCATCACCTGATGCTCTTCAGTAGGTTTCAAAACACTTTAGAAAGTGTTTGAATCCTGAGTCCCCATGGGAGACTTCCCATGACCATCACGAACACTGCTGAGCCTGCCTGAAGGGGTTCAAAGGACTGGACTGCTCAGTGCTCACCCATTCAGCAGTGTTCAGAATCTGGAGCATTTTAAAGTGTGTTCTTGCCCCAAAGCAGACCAGATACAGATATTCTCATGTCCTGTGAAAATTCTCAAATACTTCAGTCTCTGTTCTCAGTTTTTCACGTAAAAACACAACACATAATTGTCTTTTAGTTTTGTGGTGTGTTTTTCTTCTTTTTTTTTCTGTGCCTGATTCACAGTACCACAGAATGGTTGAGGTTGGAAGGGACCTCTAGAGATCATCTAGTCCAACTCCCCTGCTCAAGCATGGACCCCTAGAGCATGTGGCACAGGGCGGCATCCAGGTGGGTTTGGAAGATCTCCAGAGAAGGAGACTCCACCACCTCTCTGGGCAGCCTGTTCCAGGGCTCTGTCACCCTCACTGTTAAAAAATTCTTCCTCAAGCTCCTGTGGAACTTTCGGTGCTTCAGTTTGTGGCCATTTCCTCTAGTTCTGTCACTGGTCACCACTGAGAAGAGGCCAGCCCCCTCCTCCTCACTCCCTTTCTTGAGATATTTATATACATTAATCATGTCCCCTCTCAGTCTTCTCTTCTCCAGGCTGAAGAGGCCCAGCTCTCTCAGCCTTTCCTCATAGGGCAGATGTTCCAGACCCCTAATCATCTTTGTGGCCCTGCGCTGGACTCTCTCCAGCAGCTCCACATCCCTCCTGCACTGGGGAGCCCAGAACTGCACACAGTACTCAAGGTGCGGCCTCACCAGGGCTGAGTAGAGAGGCAGAATCACCTCCCTCGACCTGCTGGAGATGCTCTGCTTAATGCACCCCAGGATCCCATTGGCCTTCTTGGCCACGAGGGCACACTGCTGCCTCATGGTCAACTTGTCGTCCACCATGACGCCCAGGTCCCTCTCTGCGGGGCTGCTCTCCAGGAGGTCGGTCCCCAGCCTGTAGGCATGTCTAGGGTTATTCCTGCCCAGGTGCAGGACCCTACACTTGCCCTTGTTGAACTTCATGAAGTTACTCGCCGCCCATTTGTCCAGTTCTTCCTCACATGGACACGGAACTGCCTGTGTTTCAATTTCCATCATTAGTTCTGCAACATGCTGATATGGGATAATGGGGCATAACAGAGGGATATTATGTCCATGTGAGGAATCATTTCTCCATAGTTTCAACACTTTCCTATTTTTGCCATTTGTTTTCTGGTATACTTTGTATTCTCAAGTGTGCCCAAATGTTTCTTTCTCCTAATCTTCTAAATATTCATCACTTTTATCTTCATTTATATTGCTTTCTTGCAGCTCTCTTTCACGTTTGCTCCCTGAGAAGATTCATAACATGCCTGCTAACATTATGTGTTTCTATGTTGTATTAGTATCCTCACTGTCTGGTTTTAGCTCAAATATTTAACAAATATTTGAGAAGACCCTAAGGCTTTTTCCATTTACAAAAGAAGCTATGTAATAAACCTGGGGATTCTTTGCTTCTATTTCTTTGCACAGTGAATTCACAGAGTTCTGTCTCCCAGGACACAGCAGGAGGCATTTCATTGCTTATATCAGGGTCATATTATAAGTGCTTTTTTTACTTATTCCTTGTTTTCTGCCTTACTCTAGCTGACTCATTTTCACAGAGAGTATTCAAATCAATTCCCAGCTCCTGTGTATGCAATCAGTTTTGTCTCTAGTCAGACACTATGCACATTTCAGCTTAACAAAGAGCCTTATAATTGTTTCCTTTAACAGCTGCAGTGAAATGAGCTCAATACACCATAGCAAAGCGAGGCGATTGCCTTTACATCAAAGGTATAGTTGCTTTGGGCCAGTCAACTTATAGTACACCAGCACCACACCACAGTCCCACAGACACCCTTTGCTCTGTTCTCTTCCATTCTTCCATTTGGTCACAATTTCGTCTCCGTTCTCCTTCCAGCCCTCTCCCAGGGCAGCAATGAGACACGGCAGGCCTCTCTCCATACAGAGCCCATCTGGCTCTGTGCTCTGGAACACAGACGGTCCCTCGTGCCACAGGTGGCCAACCGGAGACCAGAGGGAAGTTTGGAGATAGAAGTAATATAAAAGAAATTACAAAATCTTTTAACTATGCTGTCAGAATGGGATGACAGACACTGAAATTACATGCCAGTTTATAAGACCCATTCTAATCCACTTTGCTTCAACAGTTTAAATTTCTTTCACAGTCCCAATTCCCCTTCATCAGAAAGAGAAGGCCCTGGGGGCTTCTCAAAGAAAAAGTTGTCTGGGAAGTTGCAGCTCTGCCAGGAGCAGCCTCCTCGGCCGGCAGGCAGCCTGTGAAGCAGCGCAGCTCAGCACAGAGCTACTAACCAGGCCACAGGCCATAAAGGTGCGACCAGGAGCAAATCGGAACAGCCTGGGCAGCTGGTCAGTAAAACAACCCCTTGGCCGCTCCGTGATCAACCACGGGGCGCAGACCACAACGACACGGCGGAATGGAAATGGAGTCTCGATTTTTCAGCCCCATAGCGGGTTTTACTTGCAGCTCCTCGGCCCGCTTTGCGGAGGCAGCCGGAACCGCCCTGAGGGCACCGGGCCGCCACCTCCCACCCCGAGCCCCGCGGGGCGCCGCCCTCCTGTCCGCAGGGGGCGCCCCCGGCGCGCTGCCGCCCTCTGCGCAGGCGCGCTGTGCCGTGCCGGAAGCGGAAGTGGCTGGCGAAGCGAGAGCCGTTGGCGGCGAGCGTTGAGGCCGTTGGTGCCATGGCGGCTGCACCGCTCCCTCCGTTGCCGCCGCAGTTCAAGAGCATCCAGCATCATTTGCGAACCGCGCAGGAGTTGGACAAGCGCGAGCCGGTCGTGGCGTATTACTGTGAGTGAGGCGGCTGCAGCGCTGTCCCGCCTCGCCGGCCCGACCCGACCCAATCCGGCCCGGCCCACTGTGGGTCTCCGCGGCGGGGGCCGCCCGGGGGCCGATAGCGTTGCACTGGCCTCAGCGCCTCCCCGCTTCCGTGCGGGGCGTTGGTTTGCGCGGGGCGCCCCTCCGGTGTAGGGAGGAAAGGGGGAGGCGCCACATCTGGGCGGGCCCTTCAGCTCCCTGGCCTTCCTCGTGAACCATCTCGACTGGGAGCCCGAGTGCCTTTTTTTGCTGCGTTAAGTCTCTTAGTGCCCGTGGCGAGTATGCCGACGACCTAAATGTATGAGTGACGCACACAGATGTGTGAAAGCAGGCTTCTCTGCTTTGATAGTGCTCATAAGTAGTGTTAAAAACAACAGTCGAGACACTTGTTGGGCTTTTTCTCCTGCTGGAAAATTCTTCTCTTTGTCCCTTATCACAGGAACTAATTTTGGTTTGCGTGTCTTTAATCCTTTTAATATTATTCACTTTATCTCCCATTAAGTCAGCCTATTCGTCTCTGGGTTCTTTGGACTGGTTGGCAGCTTAGTTGTGATTTTTGTGTTTTACCATGTTCATTTTGGTGAGAAAGCCTGCCTTACTATAAGTCTTTAAAACTAATCCTTAGCCTCCAAATGAGTAAGTGTCAGGGTATGGTCTCAAAGCCTTACCAGAGTTGCTTGAGAAATACAAATTTTCTTCAGTTCCTGATGCTGTTCATCATGGTGTTTAGAAAGTTTGTAAGATTACCTGGTTGTAAATAGCTACAAACTATTGTGTATGTCCGCTATTAAATATATGCATACATATATATTTTGATTGGGAGGTGATTCTTGGGGTTTACTTTATAATGGCCTGCTTTCAGAAAAAGTTAAAACTGGTAGTTTAATTTGTCTAAAGTTAAACAAAGGCAAATTCATGGAATTCAGACTTCATAAAGCTGAAAAAATAGCTCAGAAGAAATTCATAGCATGCCAGAATTCAGAAAAAAAAATAGCATGTTGTATGTAAACAGTGTGCTGATATGCAGAAGTATCACCAAGAAGCAAAATAGATAAATATAAGAAAATTGGATGTAGTGTCCCCTTTTTTTCTTTATTTGCTTTCTTCTCTGGAAAAATGTAAGACAATGGCTACTTTGTGTGACAGGAAGCACTGGCTGGGTCAAGATATATATAATATATATATTTAATAGACATGATAGCCTGTTTAATTACTTACTGATTACTAATACAAGCACTTAGTGTAAGTAAGGAATTACAAATTTATTTTGATTTTAATTTGAAGCAGAAATGTCTTCGTAGCTGATCCCTATTTTTTCCTTCATTTAAAAATTTAATAGGAGTCTTGGTATACAGAAGAAATAGACTAATGTTATTGAATCCTGAATTAGTATTATCTGTTAGGTCTTTTGACAGTCTTTGAGTAGTTGGAAAATATATATATCCTATATTTATTTTTCTTTTCGAGTACTTCTGCACATCTGCCATGCAGCTGAAGACCTTTTGGATAAGAATCAGTGCCTAGTGACATCATGTCAGAACACTAATTCATTATTATTTTGTCTACACCTGTTTTCCACTAATGACACCTAGTTCCTCCTTAGACTGATATGTTTGACTAAAATGAAAAATTTCTGTTTTATAAGGAGACATTATTTGAAGTTCTTGTTTGAAGCAAAAAAGGGGTCTTATGAGTCATTAATTTTGAATAGTGTTTTGAAGCGATTGTTTGGAATCACAAATTACTGATTATTAAAATTACTGTTGCCAAAGGGAAATAATATGTAATATATAGTTAAATGTCTAGCATACTATGAGTAAGAACAGTTTCCTTTAAAAGTTGATTGTATCATTATAAGTGCAGGTATATAAAAAGGCTTGAGGATATTTTTCCGATAATATTTTCTAAGCAACACAGATATTAAGTAGAATTAAAGGAAAACACCATTTCTCATTAAATGCTTCAGTGAAAAACACTCTGTTGAGCCTTTGAAATGAATTTCATAAAAATTTTGTACCAGCAGCTCACCTCTGCTGCCTGCCTTGCACATATATGACTAGAAGTGCATGTGCCGTTTGACCAAAATGATGGCATCTTACAGCAGTAAGACAAGGAGATCACACAGGTTGTGTGATGCCATGTTCTTGCATGTTCTCTCTCAAGGCTGCTTGCACATGGTGGTGAATATCTGTACTTTGGTCATGCAGTGGATGTATCAATCTCAAAATAAGGGTATCTGAATTCTATGTGACTTGGGAATATTGCCAGAATGGCCCATTCTTAGCCATATGATTTGGTCTTTATATTAATGTCTTCATTACACAGTTCAATATGGACATACATTGGCTAGGGTCTTTATATATGTGTATTTTGGTTTAATCCTCTTTGTATGTTTCTGACAATAAGAACAACTTCTAAAATACTGCAAATAAGTGGATTCTGGCAAGGTTATTTTGCAACCTCAAAATCTAAACTATTACCTGCTATATAGCTTAGCAGTAATATTGTCAGGAGTAAACACTTCCTGCTCTTGTTTATTTTGTCTGTCTTCAGCATCTCCTGGTGCCAGAGATGTATAACTGTCATTCAAATCTCAAATTTTCAGCACACATATCCTATTTAAAACTTTTCATTCTTTCTTTTTGGCTGTAGCTGGAAGTATTAAGCTAGCATTAACCAGTGCCCAAAAGAAGATATTGTAGTCCTTCAGTCTTTTTTTTTTTCTCAACAGTAATCTATTCCAAAGCAAACACTGATGTAACCATATGATCACAACAACAAATCTGTCTTTTAGCCAGACCAGCTCACTACTTTTGAACAGCTGTGTTCATGCAGAGACAGAGAAAAGGAACCAGATGCTATGGCTTGGGGGGAAGACAGGACTGCTACTTTTTTTTTTGGTATTGCTGGCTTGTGTTGATAAGAATGGTAATTTGATCAGCGGTAATCTTTAGTTTACACAGTAAGACTGTCTGCAGAAGGGATTATATTTGTTTGATGGAGTAGCTCATTCTATATATCTTTTCCATGCATTTTGAAAAGAATCAGTCATAGTCAGCATGGATTCACAAAGGGAAATCATACAAAATCCAGTGCAGGTTGGGGACAGTGAGGTGAATTGAGAGCTGTCTAAATGACAAAACTCAGAGGACTGTGATCTGTGGCACAAAGACGTGGTGGCGTTCAGTTCCTGTGGCTAGTGATGTTCTTCAGGGTCAATACTGGCTCCAATTCAATGTGGTACAAAAGATGCATGGCACCGCTGGAGTGCAACAAAGGGTTTTTAAGACAGTAAAGAGCCTGGGCTATGTCTTCCATGAGGAAATGCTGACAGAGCTGGGCCTGTTAGTCCTGGAGAAGAGAATATTGGTGGGGGGTCAGATAATTCTTTTCACTGTGTATCAGTATCTGCAGGAAGGCTGTGAAGAGGATGAGGCTGGACTCTTCTCTAGGATGAAAGGTGACAAAGGCATATTGAAACACATTAAGTTCTGACCAAATGTAAGGACAGACTTTCTTTCTGTGGGAGTGCCCTAGCACTGGCAGAGAGATTGTAGCGTGTCCATTCTCGGAGATATTAAAAAGCTGCCTGGCTGAGGTTCTGAGCAGTGTGCCAAGAAGGTGACCCTGCTTAGGGTGACCCAGGGTGGAGGGACAAGGAATTGACTTACATGATCTAAAGAGGTTACACAGTTGTCCACATAATACAGAGAATAAAGTTTAGGAGAGAATTGATGCTGCAGTGCTGCATAACATATCATAGTTGCTTTATATTTTAGTATGTGCTGCTCCTTGCAGACTCTGCATACTTAATTCACTTTTTAGAGATTTGCACCAGCATATGATCAGTGGCTTTATACACTGTTGGAAAACTGTTACTTCCTTTCAGTCCAAGACACTATTAGTATTGTACATTATTGACAGAAACAAGAAAAATATTTTTGGCTTCTGACAGCAAAATGTATCCTAAATACACTTGATTTCAAAGGCTCACTTCTTAGATTGTATAGAAAGTATGGAAATCAAGGAACCAGGTTTGTTTATTGAGTCATACAAAACGTCTTCCATCTGACTCAAAGAGCAGAAGGTTATTTTGGAGAAAGATAAATATACTTTATAGATAATGAAGTGTTTGCAATTGTTGTGATCTTAAAAAAAATGTGTTTATTTTGCACTGCATATAATAAATTTTCTCAGCGGTATTATTTTGTTTATCATAGTCATTTATTACAGAGCAAATGCATGTTCATTAATTGTCATTAGATTCAATAAGTGTAAGGAAATAACTATAAAGACACATAGATCCACCAGAAAAGGAAAGTAAATGATTAGTGGTTGATAAAATACATTTCTTCTTATGTTTACTTAAATGGGTGTGACCGAGTGCTTCAAGAGATGTAACCTTGCAAACACAAGGAGGCAGACTTTGATAAGAAATCTCTGATCTGTGCAATAACAAAAATGCACCAGAAGCAGTGCGACTCAAAAGATATTCTTTGAAAAACTACATGGTTTTGAGAGTTAATTCTGTCTTCAGCAAGCTTTGGTGAAAATCTTAACAGCAATTGCTTCAAGCTTTTAGTACTCTTGCTAAGGTCTTTTTCAAAGATGGTTAATAGTGCTGTTTATTAAACATCTTCATATACTTTCATTTGTATTCTAATATTCTGATTTAAAAGTATTGAAAGAATATTTGACATTATAAAGTACAAATAGCTTTTTGGACATCCAGTAATCACAACATGAAATAATACATAATTCTAGTAAAATCTGAAGAGTAGAAGTGTGATGATGGGTTTGTTTTACAGTCTGCTAAACATCAGAAGGTGTCAATTTGAAATATGTGAACAAGATCTGTTTAAAACATGTTTTAAGAAAGTCTCCCACAGCAGTCATATTCATCTTTCAGATAAGAAAGCAGGTATCCTTCTGCAACATCATATTGGCTAGACATACATATTTTTGTAGGATTAGTCAGGAAAGAAAAGCACAAGACACTGGTTTCTTTTACAACTAGTTGACAGTCATTTCAGTGAAAAATTGTCCAATTTTTAATGGAAATCTGTGTAAAATTTGAGTGACTTTCAAGCTTACTCATATCCATAAGACAAATTTCTCAAAGCAAAACCATTAAAATCCTGTATTTTACAGAAAAAAAAAGAAAAAAAACATGGCTTAATGCAGAACTTGGAAATTGTAAATTTATTGTGTAATAGAAGACCTGTTGCAGTTTATCAGCAGTTGAAATACTGTAAGTTTTTTACAATTTATCCTCAAAGCAAATGGCTAAACACAGATGAGTTAACTTTCTAATGTATTCAATTCTTTACTATTTAATTTATTCAGCTGTTTAGTGTATCTTCATGGTTTTTGATTCATTTTTGAATGAATAATTGAGAAAAAGCATATAATTCAGGATAATATGGAAATTAATAGTGATACTTTCTCTGTTTCGCTTGAAAGATTCTGCGCATACTCAGAGACTCCATTTAACCATGACATTCGATGATTTAAATACATTCCTCATCTAATAAGATCAAATCCCTGAGCTTTCTCACTTGAATATTCATTTTTTATTCTAATTTTATCGAATACCTTTGTGAAAGTTCAGTTAGCGTATTCTCTTTCTGCTGGTGGCAAAAACTATTCTCCATGCCACTAATCCTGCTAATGATATAAAGCCTATTTGTGTACTGAAGAATAGATTTAATCTCTTCTTTACTCAGAATAAGTCAAGTGATCTGATCAATTGTTTAAGATGTAGGCATCCATTTCATAGTGTACAGTGATGCTTGTGATGCTTGTTTTGATTGTTATGAGTATAAATGAAAACAGTTCTATCTCACTTTTTCTTCCTGTGCTTTGCATTTTTTTTCTATGTCTCAGATTGTTTGCTCTGCTTCCTTTCAAAGGGTTGAAAATAGGAAAGTGTGCTTTTACCGCCTTTATTTTTTTCTTTATGGTGGAGACACAGTAAAAAAATAAATGAGGACTAGTTGGAATAATACGTGCAGTTTGTTGTAAAGTCTGCGGGCGTTATGTATCTAATGTTAAAGGTAAAGTTCAATAGTACTTCTGTCACTTGCTGTGATTACTTAAGTAATAGGTAAAAAAGAGTCTCCTCTGGAGATAGGAATGAGATCAATAAAATAGAACACATCTATTTTAGAGATTAAAATTTTAATGCTGAAGTGTGTTTATGTAAAACCAGTAAAGATGAATTGTACACAGTCAACTGTAAGTATACTGTCCTGCATTTTTTTGCAGTTTAAAATACACATTTTTTGGTGCAGCTTCATTTGGTTTGTACCTCTGGAAGTAAAATTAGAACTGTCTTCCCTTATCTTAGCTTTTGCTGCTTGCTTGTGAGGACACATGCACTGATATTAGCATGTTAATTCACAGAATCAGAGACTGGAAGTTGCCTCTCAAAAATACCTGATCCAGCCTTCCACTCAGAGTAGGGTTCCTAATGCCACTTGCTCAGGCACATGGCCAGTTAGATTTTGTGGATTTCTAAAGATGAAATCTCCACAACCTCTCTGCGCAACCTGGTCCAGTGTTTGATTATGCTTGCAGTAAAAAAAAAACCTTTTTCTTATGTTTGAATGGAATCATGTATTTCAAATTGTCTGTTGTCTCATGTGCTTTCAGTAGGTACCACTGAGAAGAGTCTGGCTCTGTTTTTCTTACTTCCTTCGTCAGTATTTATACATATAGATAAGATACTACCTGATGCGTCTCTACTTGAGGCCAAACAGTCCCATGTCTGTCAGCATCTCCTCATGAGAGATATTCTTGTGCGCCTCTGAGTGCGCTTCTGAAACGCATTTTACAGTCCTGCCCACTTAAGAGTGCTCTAGTTTAGTCTGAGTAGTCCAAGAAGATGAAATAGGGTTTTTTGTTAGTTTAAAATGAAAAACAAACAAAGCCAAAACATGTATTGTAGGACATCAGAGCTGTGGTCTCAGGCCTAGAGTCTGTCTGCGTGACCTGGGCATAACTAACCCAAAGTAGATAACACCACGTTTTTCTTTATTAAGATCTCAATTGCTACAGATCTTTTAATTAAAGTAGTTTTTTTGTTTTAATAGAAATATTTCAGTTTATTTTTATTAATTAGAATATAAAGACAAACATTTCAAAAATATAGGTAGCTTAATCTTTTGCAACATTGTCATTGTGACAAATCGTCATGATGAGGTTGTGATCTTCTGTTCAGATTTTATAAGAAATCAGAGTTAGTCTTGAAAGCACTCTGAAGAGTGGTAGAATAGAAAATGTGATTTCCTAAGTAGATGCAGCTAGATTTGTAGATTTTTTTTTTTTGTCCTCTAACCCAAGTTCTTGTTTTTAGTTGCAGATTTCACTGTTTTGTCCATGTAGTTTAGCACATAGTGAATGTAATGTAATTTACTATGATTTTCAGTAACTTTAGGTAAAAGACATACATTTGACTTGAGATTGTTTTGACTTGACACTGTTTATCTAGCATGTATTCATTTTAAGACTTTAAGGATTTAAAGTACTGTAAAAGAATCTGAGGGGAGAAAGGAGTTACCGCTATGTTTCTGTTAAAGTTTATGTGTAGTTCTCCTTTCCCACCAGCTCTCAGCTTTCTCTTCAAGAAGAAGTAGTCTCTAAAGTAATTTTATTTCAAATTATTTAAAAATTCTTTTGTTTACTAAGGAAAAGTTGTGTGTTTAAGTTGATGCTGTCAGTCTTATGCTTTCTCTCTTTTGTCAGTTTCCTCCTGCATTATGTGATGTAGAGGGAGTATATATTCCTCCAACATTTGTTTGTTTCAGTGTATCTAATATCTTTTTGAAAGTATTTTAGTTCAGTTAATTCAGACAACTTCATTTTGGCCATATAGAAATAGCATGTATTTATAATCTGCATAGAAAAAATATATGAATATTGTATCATTTTCCTGAAAGGAAGAATAATTCATTTTTCTGTGCAGGAGCAGTCTTTTTGAAAATATTTCTGTAATTTCTGTAATTCAGTTTTGAGTTCCCACACATTTGTATTTCTTTCAGCTGTTATTTTGCCTATACCAAGGAGTTGACAAAGGTTTTTCTGTCAGTAGTTTGAGAGCAGGGAAAAAGAGAAAGCTACAGAGTCTGAGTGATTAATAAATTATGGAGTGAAAAAGTTTTCATCACTTAACCAAAAGCAATATCTGGATTAAGTGATGGCAACTATTTTGTTACTGTTTTATGTTACTTGTGGAAAATGTCAATGAAAAGTATTGAAATCATTCCACTCCTTAATATTTTTTTTCTGTAATAAAACAGAACTAAATATGTGTGGAGAAATTAATCCTGCCAGGCAAGGAAACATAAAGATAGCCAGATAGAATTTAGAAGATAGAATCAACCTATTGTGCATACTAGCTGGCTGGAACTTTTGTTCTCCAATATTTTTACTTGGCAAAGAGTTAGTTTAAACTTGGAGTTGGGGGAGTTTCAGTTGTTATCCAAACATAAATCTGGAATAACTTACTGTGTATTAGGAATGAATGTCTGGCACATACTAAAGACAAAATACTCTGAAATTGTGCTATGTATTAGCAAAGGAAAAATAACGTGGTATTACGTGACATAAATAAAAGCAGAGAAGTTCCTGTAAAGCTCACTGTATAATTCCTTCCAGCACACCCACACTTAGTATTTACTGAACAAAGATTAAGGGCAACAAATCAAGACATAAATTTTGTAGTTGTCTTGCCAAAACATTTTTCTGGGAATGATTACTTGCCAAGTCTTTATGAATCTGAAAATAAATGCCCTGTCTGAAAACTCTCTTTTAGTTAATAATTGGCAAAACAGTTTTGTCTTTTTGCATGGAAGATTACAAGTGACTTTAGCTCTACTTGCAACATTAATATTTAGACATTAGAGATAGGTAGCCTGCTGTACCTCTTCAGTGCCATGCTTCTTGCATGCCCTACCGTACGACATCAAAATCCTTTCTGCTGCATGATTTATTTAAATGGCAGGGAAAAAAGGAAAGTAGCAAAGTATCTGTGGATGAAGCCAATTGCATAAAACAAGCTTAAAAAGAACCAGTATTGGCTCTCATTTATTTGTTTCCAAGTGTTCCAGATGTTCATTAAAAAGAGTGAATAGAAATGAAAGTTATGAGATGTTTCCCAGAGTATCTGCATTTTTCAAATAATTTCTGTTTAGGTTTTAAAAACATGAAAACTCTTACAGCTACAACCTCTGGTTTTAGTTGTTAACAGTCTAGCTTGTCACAGAGGAAATTAATTGTGAAAGGTTACCAAGCAAGTAGCATCTGAAAGTCTTGTTATTCGGATTTACAGGGAATTATTTGGTCATTAAGGGCCAGACTGTTGTCAGTGCACTGTTAAGCAATGTTCAACTTAGTCAGATTTCCTTATCAAAAGTAGTTCAAAATCATTTTGATGTAAAGTCAAGTCATTTAAGTAATAATTGGTGCTTTTTATTTTTTTTAGAAATGAGGAAAAATCTTGACTTAATGTTTGACTTTCTTGGCAACCGGAGATGTTGAATGTGGTAGACATTTGATCTCTTTTTTTAGTGGAGGTGCTTGCCACTAGGACTTCATGTCAAGATAAACATGGAAGACAGTTTTCTGACCATTAGTTGCCACTTTAAAATTTTATTGATGATATTAATACAAGAAAAAATTAAATTTTACTCATTGTTAAGTATTGAGTGTTGAAGTGAGTTTCCCCTCTGCAGTCAGATATAATAGATGTCCTTGAGTAGGTTAGAGCAGCTATTATTTCTGTCACTGTCATACATGCTTAGTGTGATATTTATGTGGATGGTATTGACATAAACTACACAGAAATGAAAAATAGGTGCAAGACTTTGACCACCTTAGCTCTTAAAAGTAGTAATGAAAACAGCATGTTCTTACAGATCACTTTCATCTAGAATTAGAGGGAGTAGGGAAGACTGACAAAAGATGCAAGCACAGAAAAATTTTTGAGATGTAATAATATCCAAAAACATGAAGAGTTAGAAGTAGAAGATAGACCTTTTCCTCTTGTTTGTGACAAGACAATGGGGTACTTGCTTAAGTTGCAATGTTCGAAGAGAGGCTACGCTTTCCTGTGTGATTATTTCTTTTGGATTCACTTACACTCTTTATTGACAAAGTTTTTCAACTCTCCTGCCTTTCAGCCTGCTTTTGACTTAGACCGGCTCTAAGTAAAGCAGTAGTGTTCAAGTGTTTATCTTAGCAATATTTTGTGTATGCTTAAGAATAGGTGAGTTTTCTTCCATTTTCTTCATTTCATGGACTGAACTTCATGTTCCAGATGACTTTGACTGGAAGGCTATGATTTGTATTTTATGCCCTGCAGGTTGCCTAGTTTTGCATTAAAACAAAGTTGTTGAATCAAAAATATTTGTGTTTCCTTCAGTGAAGACTGCATTTCAATATTGAATGCTACTGGTTTGTCTTGTCCTGACAAGAGTAATTTTCACAAGCATCATAGGCTTCCTCACTACCATTGGTGGTGCTAGTTTGAGTGAATTAAACCGTAGATTGGCATTTATAGTCTCTATGTAGAATGTCTCAATTTGTAATACCTGTGGAGGTGCTGCTCTAAAGCACTTCCATAGTTTCATGACAATGTATATTGAGAGAGCTTGAGAACAGCCCTCGAAGCTTCCATGATGTGAGGACTCTTTGACACATTGATCCCAGAGTCCTCTGTAAACAGGAAAATTATGTTGGTGAGGAACATTACTTCAAGTCACCCGTAGTGTAAATTTGTATATAGACAAGAAAAACGTGTTTCTTATCTGTAAGTATTGTTCTTCAACCTGTGCTCTTTGTGTTCGAGACTTACTCTGTTGCAGTGGTTCATTGGAATACCTGAAGGAGTCTTTGAGTTCTGTTTGGTTTCTGAAATCCTGGAAGGGAAGAGCACTTTTTAGGGCTACTTACTAAGCATACAGATGCCACAGGTTTTTAAATACACCCCTTTTTGGTAAAATGTTTTTAGTTCCCATATTTACACTGGTGTATTTGCAGTGTTGGGGTGGAGGGGAGGGGGAGCGCAAAATCCACATATACCTTACAATGTTGAAGAGTAACAGTTATTTAACAGAAATTCCTATCTAGCATTGGTCAAGGGTACTTTAAATTTACGTCACCTTAACTCACAGCAGTCTAACATTCATTTCCTCTCTTTTCCTCAGAAAATGTCTGGTATTTGCATCTGCCAAAGAAAAAAATTCTGATCTAGATGGCCCGTGAATCTGTCTTTTAGATGTGTTAGAGGACGAAAGGATGTTGCTTGCTTTGATTTTGAGTTTTGCTATAGATTCACTCTTTTGTTTTCTGTCTTGATTTGTCTCCCTTAAAGGTCGTTTGTATGCAATGCAAACAGGGATGAAGATTGACAGTAAAACCCCAGAATGCCGTAAATTTTTATCCAAACTTATGGATCAGCTGGAAGCTGTGAGTAATATTTATTGTTCTTCTCTAAAGTTATTTGTGAAATTACTTTAATTTCTATTTAAGCTTCTGCAAGTCTGCGAATATTGTGTATGCAGGCATACTGTATATATTTTTCAAGTCATATGTAATAGATTGTGAGAAGGGATGGAAAGAGATAAAGCTCTCGTTTCCTCTCTTGTCTCTTCTCCCTTGATGTCTCATTACAACCAACAGTATCTTGTAATTTCATTTAGGCTACACAGAGTATCATGAGAAATCTTATCATTTATGAATTAAACACATGCTTTTGAAAAAAAGTTTTGTTTATTTTTATCCTTCATTACATTAAGCCTTTGAGAATTATTCTCTTTTCTGTAGTAGAGACGAGGCTAGTGTTCTGTGATTTTGTAGTTTTTGTTCCAAATTTTTAGACTTAGGAAGATTCACATTTATGATCCTGTCTTCTTTTAGAGACTGGAGATTTTACAGATCTTACACAAATTCTTGTAAGCACAGTCTTATCTGTGCAAGTAAAATGTATTTAAGCCACGGTCTTTTAGAGGACCCTCAAAGAAACTCTAAAACCTTAAGTAGAGTTAAACTAAGAAAGAGAGGAACAAGCACTCACTTTACACCCCTAGTAGCTGTTTTATGTTGGTATTCTGTAGAGTAGCTTTTAACAGTCTGGAAGGAACAAGTGCATGGGCATTAGGATTTAAGGGCTCTTTTGGAAGTAGAAAAGAATATTGGAAAATGGAGCAGAAGTGCTTTTTTGTTTAATTTTATTTCTGTACAAAATCTAATTGTAGTAATAGCTGAAGAATTTGTATGTAACTGGTGAAATGATCTTCAATGAAAACAAGCAAGCAAACAAACAAACAAAAAACCCCAGCAAAACTCCTCCAGCATCTGCAATAAGTGGTTTGTCTTTCAGTTCATGGTGAGATTATCTGTGTGGCAACTTTTAGAAGGGGGAGTATTTTTGCATGCTTGCAGATGGTTTATTTTGTAGTCAATTGTTGAGGTTTATCCTGTTTAGACAAATTGTGGAAAGCTGGAGAAGACCCTTCTAAGCAATTCAAATAGTGTTTTGTTTTTCTAACTTGGCTGTGGGGGTGGGAAGATGTTTGGGAGCTTGGACACCGTAACAAGTTGGTGTGTTAATATCTCGGCAATAATTTGATAGTGGCCACTGTCAGACTAAACTTAATCTGCAGGGGACAATTAGGAATTTTGCACGTTTATGCTAAAAGTTTCAAACAACTTTGCATGTAGACAGAAAATTGGAGACATTCCTGAATTTTGTACTCACAAAGTAAATAAAATGTAAATATTTGAAATATTTGAAAATAAACAGTTGCTTTTATTCTGAGACACTTCATAGTTTCCAGTCTGTGTAGTTAATTAAGTATACTGGGTTTTGGATCTAAAATGCGTATGTTCATCAGAAATATTTTGTGTAATAGTACTACTTTGTTCTTTTGATAGATAACTATTTAACATAAGTGTTTGTACTAAAATTAATTGCTGTTTTTATGTTCAAATTATCACTCAATTAAAAACATAAGAAATGAAGTACAGAATTCGAGATTGCATGAAGGGTTGTTTCAGAAGTAAAAAATCTGGACAACTTTAATAATTTAGGAGTGTATGTAACTGAGTGCCATTTGTGCTTTTGAAATGTTCTCCACTGAACGTCAGATCAAATCTACTGATACCTTTTTAGGCATAAGGTATATCATCTCAATGAACTTCACCAGTGTCTCATTTCAGACACGTATTTCACAACTTGGATTGTGATTCACGCAAATAGAAAGAAACAAAATTACACTTTCTAAAACATAGTAGTTTTAAATACCCTCTGTAGAACATGAATTCATCAAAAATCTGTAAATTTGAAGCTCTCTTCACTACTGAAGTTAAGTAACTTTCTGTGCATTGAAAAGTTGGCTGCATTGTAAATGCAGTCTGTATGATAAAACTTTCTTCACATTCACACATGAAAAGTAACTGCCATTCAGAGATTTTTTTTTCATAGTCTTCTGGCAAAATAAGGCCTTAAGGCTAGTATCATGCAGTGTTCCTGTGTTTGTTCTCTAAGGGTAGCTTGAGATTTCCGTATGTGCAAACAGTAAGTCTATTCAGAAGTTGTAAATTCACCTGTTGTAACTGTAACAGAGTTATTTGCTTTACAGATTTTTATTAGGAAATCTGAGGCTTCTTGTGCTCTAGCGTCTTTGAAAAGAGGTCTTTGAATTGCAATACACTGCTTACACTGAAAATTCCAGTAAATCCATAGGTCACTAAACCAGTCAAGGAAGGTCTGAGACTCTTTAAAGTTGTAATGTGCTGTAGTGAGTATCTTGCAAAAGAGAAGACATAGTTACTATATGTTACTTATAACTACAGTAACTACGTAGTTACTTTTATAAAGTACCTTTATAAAACAAATATTAATTATTTTATCAATTCTAGTGTGTTGAATCCTCATTTAGGCTTCAGAGTTCTTGAGATGTCAGATAGAAGGAAAAAAATCTGTAGTTATTCTTTTACAATATTACAGTTGCATGTTTTTATCTTTATTTTTGAAGATATTTTCTTATTTAAAATTATTCTGTATTAGAAGATTTACAGACTTGCTAATTTATAATATTTCTCTTCGAGAAATTTTTCTCTTTGTCATGCTGCTGCTAGCTTTAATTATGTATATTGTTTCCATTTCTAAACCTTGCTTGGATTTGTCTGTATCAGCAGTAGCTTATTTTTGAATTAGATTGTAAAATTGCTAGTGTCTAAGAAGGTAATGAATGTCTATTTTTTCAACTTTCCTTTTCAGATGAAAAAGCAATTTGGTGATAATGAAGCTATTACTCAGGAAATTGTTGGTTCTGCTCATGTGGAGAATTACGCTTTGAAAATGTTTTTGTATGCTGATAATGAAGACAGAGCTGGGCAGTTTCATAAGTAGGTGAAAAATCTTTGTTTTATTGTCTGAATAATATATTTGTAGGAAATTTGAATCCACTCTCTTAGTATGTCTGGAAGCAGAGTTTCTGCTTCCAGTTCTGCTTCTGCAGAAACTCCATACATTCATTTCTCTTTTGGAAGCTTCCATTGTTTGCTACTTCTGTCTCCTAACTTTGCACACTATTACCCTCCCTCTTGTCTTCTTCAAGAGGCTGTCCACCTTCGGGCAAGCTTTTTAAGGCCTCAGACTGTTACTGAACTAATGTAGGATGTCTAGTGAATGTTCCAAATTAGAAACCAAGTGCAGAATGTATAAGTTACTTAAACAAAAGAAAAAACCTGGAAACTTTCTGTGTAGTAGTCATGATAGAAGGAAGGAAGGATGTAAATGACTGATTAAAAGGAAAAAAAAATCAATGGTTAATGAATCAGCCAGTATAATCTAAACTGCAAACTTTTAAACTGTGCTCCTAAAAGACTGACATTACCAAGAGAGTGAAATGATTTCTTTTTTTATAGAAACATGATAAAGTCCTTTTATACGGCAAGTCTTCTGATAGATGTCCTGACAGTATTTGGGGAGCTCTCTGATGAGGTAAGTGTTAAGGATACCCATGCATTATATGACGGCTTTTTGTAGCACAGGAGCACAAGTTATTTTTTAGTTCCTTAAAGTGTTCTTATAATTTGTAAATATGAACATCAGAGACCACCAGTTTTAATTGCATGGTCCAATACATGTTGGTAAAACATAATAAATCTTTCTAGGTATTTATATAAATTGCATATGAAATACTAAATCGATCATAGTTATCAGCAGATGCTTCGTGAGTTAACAAGTATTGTTTCAAATTCCAAGTCCAACCATTATTATGGGACACACCATTATCCTAAGCAAGTATAAATGGCTGCATGGAAAAATGATGTAAGGTTCCTGGTCTTTTCCATCTTCACCTTTTTCTTTTTCAGCCTGTAAAGAACTTTTTATAGTGCTAATAGTTGGAACTGTTTATTTGGAATAGATACTTTCAATGTTGCAACAAACCCTCCCTTTAAAAGGTGATATGTGAAGTTGGAAGGCTATTAATTTTTTTCAAAAAAGTGACTTCTCTGACCATTAGGACATTGATATTTTAGTTCAAAAAATTATTCACTGAAGTGACTAACGTAAACCCACTTTTAGTCTCTTTGTGGCAGTTTATTTTTTTAAAACATTATTTTAGAATTGGCTGAACAAGACCATAATTTTTTTTAAGACACACCAAAATAATTTAAAGATCCATTATAAAATACATTTTTTACTAGCTGCATGGTCAGCTTTTCTCTGTTATTCATGCTCCATGGGAGAATTAGTCTCAAATATACAGGAACAGATACTCTTAATAAAATATTCCCTGTTCCAGAAAGTAAAAGTTAAGTGTTCCTTGCTAAATTAACTGAATGAGAAACTTATTTGAAAATGTAATGGAAAAGTTGAAAACATTTGGCAAGGACAAAAGCTTATAGAAAGTTGTTACTGATACGTTTCAAAGATGGTTGAAGTTAGAATACATCAAAAAATAAGAAATAGCAATGATATTAAACAATCTGAGACCAAGTCAACAATTGTTGATCACATCATGCTTAAAGTGCCTCAGAATACCTAAACCCATACAGGTTATCCATAAGTATTTTCATTTCTCACAAGCTGAAGTGATACAGACTTCTGTATTTCCACTAGTAAAATTACCTTAGAAAAAATCTGTTAGCTTGAAAACATGTAACAAACTGTGACTGGTTTCGGTGGTGATGTGCTTAATGTTGCAGTAGTACAATAATATACATCAATATAGGTATTAATGTTAAGAGTTCTTGCCAAGAAGGGAACGCTTTGTTTCTGTGACTAGCATAGCTTACAGCTATTTCAGTCTACGTTCTTTTTATCAAGAGGCACGTTTTTGTTGTTGTTAAAGGACAGTCATGTCTGTTAATTTGTAAAGAAGCAGGATATCATCTCATTTTTAGTTCATTTAATTGTGCAGACATTATTAAAATACTTTGTTTTACTGTGTAGAAGTCATTATGAATCTGTGTATTTAGTAGAGTTGTTGTTATTGCTATTATATATAAATTATAACAACAACAATATTGTTTTTATTATTATTCTATTGTTGTTATTAATAGAGTTGTTTTTAAGTAATCTTCCTAAAGGAGAGCAGTTGTTAAAAAACCAGCAGTACTATCATCGAAGGAGGACGAAAAAAGAAACATTAAAGCAACAAAATTTAGATTCCCTGTTTTGGAACTGTAGGCTTTGCAATTTAGATGCATAGTGACACATAGGTCTAACAGTTTTCAATTCCTTGCCTATAAACAGTAATGCTATTTTATAGAATTCTTCAAAATGCATTGTTAATGAGTATCAGAAAGATAATCTCTTTGCATAGTAAATCATGGATTACATTCTTTTAATGCAATTAATTAAAATATTCACTACAGAGGTAGAAATTCTAGACAGTAGAAATTCTACACAGATTTTTCAGTACAGATTTTTTGACTAATTTAAATCTTGGAAAAATATATTGGTGGCAGGATCGTATTTGCTGTGCTCTTGCAAAGCATCCATTGAAAACCAGTAAGTAGACTTTATCTAAATCACAATGTTTTTGAAACATAATTTTGGCTCTGCAAAAATGTTTTCTGTAAATTACAATTTAATTCAATGGAGAATTAGGCATAATAATGATATTAGCCTAAATGGTGAATTTTGTAGAATTCTGATTCATTATATCATTCTGCAGAGCACTTCAGGTAAATGTCTGTAAAATGGTGGTCTTTAGAATGTCTTCAGGATTTAGTAATAGACATATTTGTTCAAGTTCAGTCATGTAACATTTTATCTCTTGAGCAAAAACTGGTTTTTAGTTAATTTAGGATGTATTCAACATTGAGGAAGTAGAGAAGAAGTTACAATGCAGTTTAGTTATTCAACTCTTTGTTCCTGTTTTTTTTGGGTTGTTTTTTAACATTATTGTTTTGGTATGGGGGTACTCAAAAATTTTTTTTCAAGTCCTTTAAGGAATTTAAGCTATGTAGCTGCAGTTGAATTTAGTAGTTGCATAACAGCCACTTAGGAGAGAAAGAAAAATAGAGAATCTGGGGTTTTTATACAGAAATACACATAAAAAGCAAATTTCCAGAGAGAAAAAAAAAAAAAGGCATCTCAGTCCTGAGATCCTATACTGGAATTTAATGCATTTTTTGCACACTTTGTTACATTTTATGTTCTTGATCTTGTAGCATGTTATGATTTATGTTCCTGTTTTCGTGTGTTAATAGACAAACATTTCATAGCCAAAATATAAATGAAAACTGCTTTTATATAGCATCTTAACTTTCCTAGAATAGCAGTTACAAAATACTTGTGTCAAGAAGTAGTTGTATTATTGGGATCAGAGAGGAGATATACAGATGTTAAATATTGTATAATGTTCTTTTAGGAAAAAAAAAAAACTTTCTTTGGAAATATAATTCTGCAGTTTGTGGCTTTTAGATTTTGGTGAATGATAAAGTAATCTCATCTGTAACACTACCTGGCCATGAAAGATTGATAAAAGTGTCTTATAGATGTCTTTAATTCAGAGCGAAAAACTATCAATATAAAGAGATTTCACTTGCCTGTCTTGGAGATTGCAGTAAATTGAGAGATGGCAATAAATCTATGTTTTCAGAATTTACTTTTTTATTCATACTTTAATCTCTTTGAAATTTAAAACATATAAAAAAAAATCAAGTATCCTTGATCAGGAGGGGTTGGATTTTCATTTTCAGATATTTAAATCTGAAGTAAATAGTCCTCTATGCTTAAGGAAACAAGAAGTGTTTCTTATTATTTTACATCAGTAATTACTACAGAGTGCTCTGTACTTTACAGGAGATAGGTGGGGTAAAATGAATTTCCTGGTTTGCAGCACTGCTTGAATATTTTCAGGTTTTCCTTTCTTGCCAGGATCCCCTTAGAGTAGTAGTTCTTGTATTTGAATTCACTGAATATTTCCCATGAGTCATTTCACTTTAAGTGATGTCAAATGATAGCAGAACAGGTAGTTTAGGTTCTTAATCTCTCACCAGAGTTGAAGACCTGTATATATTTCATTTTGAATGAGTTAAGTCACAGAAATGAACAGTTAGAATATCTGACCTTTTACTCTCCTAGAATGTTCAGCACAGAAAGTATGCCCGATGGAAGGCCGCATACATCCATAACTGCTTAAAGAACGGAGAGACTCCGCAGCCTGGACCCATTGGAATGGAAGGGGAAGCCTTTGGTTCGTATTTGTCCCCTTTTATGTAAAAAAGCAGGTGGGCTGAGCTCAGATTAAAATGGTGATACACACTTTTCTTCAAGGAACATCTAACAGGAAGTATCCCTGTTTAATATTTTGCTCGTGATGGGTCTTTGTTTCTGCTTACTCATTTCAACTACTTTACTGTTGTTTTCATCAGACTTTGACGCTTCATTTATTTCATAAAACCTATATTTTTTTTTTATCTTTCCCCTGTAGTAGGGACTATTATCTTGAATACCAATTTTGTCCAAAAAGCATTGTCACCTTTAGGCCAGAACCATGCATATCTTTAACCTTACCTGCTGTCCTCTCAAATCTTATGTTTCTTTATGCCAGTTTCCTGGCACACCTTTGCTCTTTTTTTGTTCATACAGACACCCTATGTTAAAATGGTTTAATTTTCAAAACAGGTTTTGCAT
>PTEX01000241.1:877783-1004355 GCA_003342815.1 Eudromia elegans | reverse complement strand
TTTTTTTTTTTGGTTGTTGTTGTTGTTGCCTTTTGTGTTCTGGCTGCCAAACTTACTAAGATGAATATTTTTCAGAACAGATTGTTTGAAACCTTCCACATTGTAACTTTTACTGTATTCTCTTTAATGAATTAAGATCTGTCTACACTCCACTATTAATTTAGAAATCTTAGAAATCTTCACTCTTATAAGAATAGTTAAAGGAATACCCATCATTCTTCTTTAAAGCTTTTTTAAACTGATGCCAGCAGAGTGAGCAGATGCAAGCAAGTCTCCATCTGATGTAACAGAGCACATATTACCCTATCTATCTCTGGCAAGTGCACAACTATCCTATCTCATCCTATTCTGAGAAAGACATCTCTCTTCTCTTATACAATGTGCAATTGTGTACCCTGAAACAAATACAGGAATGCTGCTGTGTATATAAATGATTTTAAGTTAATGATATTGCAAGCAAAGTATGTGCAAAATATGGTATATTACCGAAAAATGTCAGAATTAAAACAGTATATAATCGTGACACTAAATAAAAGGATAACAGTAGTAAAGATTTTTACCCATTTTTCCCATTGTTTGTAGTTTTTCTGTGCTTAATGTGTTATGAATGCTTAATTCTTTTTATGTAATTTACTAATTGCATTTGATGACAAACACTTTTGTTAACAAGGATGAATCGCTTTTCCAACAGGTCAACTCTTAGCATACATAGTATACAGGATTTAGTGGTTTGAATAATATTAGCTAACTTAATATTCCCCTCTTTCTTTTAGCATAAGCTTCATTGTAATTGCATAGTCTTTTAATTAAAGGGAACAAATAAACATCTACAGTCAATAGAATGACCAATTAACATCGTAGTGAAGTGATAGGATTAAGTTCTGAATGGTATACATATGAACTCAATATGAGCATATATTCATTTGTGTTGGAGTCTGTACATTGCTCTTTAGTAGATTTTGAGGTCTGAACCTGTAATTTAAAAGGTATGTTACAAATAGAATTGTGGTTTTCTATACATTGTTTTCATTAGTTTTTTAAAACATTAAGATACTAGCTTCTGTCCTACAGATTTTCAGATTTTTCCTCCTATGAAGTTGTATTTTCAAGCTTCTTTCCTCTTCGTCTGTGAAGAAAGAGGATGATAGGAAATACATACTGTTTGTGTATCAAATAGATGATCCTTTACCACCTAAATATTACTTTAGCATTCTAAATTGTTTGGTTATGTATGGGAAAAAGAATACAATTGAAGAGTGAGGACTGAGGGGAGGGAGGGATCAGTAGGGAGGAGGACAGGATAAGTAAGAGTGCTTCTGAAGTTCAAATTTAGTCCAAAAAAAAGTCTAAGAAGTGACTCTCCACAGTAATTGCATTATCATTTATATCTTAGAGGCAGTATTACAAGGAATTCTGAAATGAATTGTCACCATTATTCCATATGTATATATATAAAAAAAATCTATTATTATTATTAATCCTTAAGTGATTAAAAAAAAAAAAAAAAAAGAAAGAAAAGGGGAAAAAAAAGGTACCTAAAAGCTGGTTAAAAGCTTGACTGTTCATTACAGGTCATTTCCAAATTATACTTGCATGCAAAATCAGAGAGATGGAAATCCTGAGTGAGACAATTTTATCATTCCTCTTCATAGAAAACCTGCAAAATATATACATACCTGTGTGTGTGAGTGTGTGTATATATAGTTTTTTTATTTGTTGAGATGCATTTTGTGCATCATTTCTCACACTCTTATTTTTCTGAACAATTAAATGAAAAATGCTTTTTTATTTTTGAAGATAGCTGTAGGTGTCCATGATGCTTTACACAACTGAGGCACAGATATTATGCAAATTAATGTTTATTAGAAGATTCATGCAAAAGAAAAATATCAATTCTTGCTTTGTGCATCGTAGGAAGAAAAGCAGCATTGTTTGAATGTATGACTGGACCTTCCCCATTCCTTTCTGCTTGCTCATTTTCTTCCTCCTCTTGCAAGTGGAAAAAGTCTGTTTAAATAGAGTGAAACTAGCTCTCTGTAACTTGACGAATTACCATTTTTTCCCAAAGTGTTATTTTCTTTGTGATTCTTGAAAACCATACTGTAACTCTTGGAGACATTTTTACAGTAACATAGGCGTACTTTATATACATCTGTTGTTGAATTTATGGATGCTTTTGTTAGGATGCAGCTGTGGAAACTTAAAGTGACATGTGTGATTTATTAACGCAGTTGGAGTGCAAGTCTAGAGTACACATAAAGGCCATGTAAAGTAGCCCCAGGTCTTCAAGTGAGATTTTGTACTAATGTGAAATAGGTAATTTCAAATATGAAAAAAAATCTAAAGTGCAAAGTTTAGTTATAAAATTCATTAAATGTGGCCTCTTATCGCCTCTTATTGTAATATAAAATATAATAGTCTATATCTGTATTGATAATTTCCATGAAACTTCTACAGTCTCTATTAGGATAAGGAATGATGTATGATGAAGTAATAAGTTTTTGGGTCCCTTTATTAATGTTGTGAAATATATATATCTCTATATAAACACATACACACACATATATATTTACATGCATAAAAAAGTGTTGCCAGAGAGTTTTGCATTCTACATCTATTAGTAACATCTCAAGTTATAGATAAACAGTTTAGCAGAATGCAGAAAACAAAAATTATTTTAAATTAAGATTAATAGATAATGACAAATACCTTTTTAAAACTCTAGCATCCCTAAAACTAGATTTGGCAAGTTTTCAATTTAGTGCTCTGGGCTGAAGATGTTAAATCCTAAGCATCACATCTTTATGCTAGACTGTACATTTCCCTTCACCACTACTTGTTATTCTGAAGCATAATAATTTGTACTGTACAAAAGACACTGAGATCAGGATGATACTAGGCAAACTGCTGCACAGTGCATGCAGTATTGCCCTGCAGTGCATGCAGTATAGCCCTGAAAAAAGTCTAGAGAGCTCATGGGTCTATTATGGTGAGATCTAAGCAAAAAAAAAAAGAAGGGACGAGCTTCTAAGAAACTCAAATGTACCTGCAGCTGACTGTGAAGCAACTGTCTGTTTTGGAGCCTAGTATGCGACATTCTTAAGACAATTTCAAGCACTGCTGTTTAAAGGCTAGCTAGAACTCCAGAAATATTACAAGAACATATCTTAATGTTGGTAAAGTGCTAATGAAGTGCTTTAATCTTTGATTAATAATATTTTTAATATGTACTTTGCATAAAGAGTATTTACTAACTTTGGTGACATTTAGGCACTTTAAACACCTAATAAATGGGTGCTAATTTAAGCAAAACTACCTTTGTCTTTAGTACATTTAGCATTTGCTGGTTGCACGGTGATTTATCACTTAAGAAAATGTGTTGATCAACTCAAACATTTGAGCCTAATCTATTGATATATATGCCGAATTAAAAGCATGTTGCTCCTCTATGAATGTTCCTCTTGAAGGCACTGTTATTAAGAATGACTTTAAGACATTTTTAATCTTGTTTATAATATTGCCTAACCTTAACTGTTTGAGTTCATGTCATCTACAACCAACCTGCCTGCAGATTTTTGTATTGCATTTTATTAATTTTAGTCAAAATTGTTAAATTGTTTCTGAAAGGCAAGCAGAGAAAAAGATGGAAAGATCTCTACAGAGGCTTGAAACTTGGACAAAGAGATCATCAGGGGATTACTGGGCTTTTTTTACTTTTTTTTCTGAGGGGTGGGCTTTTCCTGTTTCTAAGAAAATCTGCCTAAGATTTGTCCAAGTTCTCTGTCTTTGAGAAACTGCAGTTTACACATACTTGGGCTTGCAGGAATTTCACAGCTGAATTCCCTGAAGGTTCCCTGTTCTCAGAGCATCCTAAGGCATAGAGGTTATGCTGTTTGTGCAGTTTTAACTCTGAGCTGCTGCCAATGGGAAGCTGGCACTAAGAGCAGGAAGCTTGTTTAGTCTCTACACTTGGCATAAGAAGAGGAAGAAGCTTCCTAATTAAGGGACAGAGGGACAAAATCCAGATTCAAAGAGTAAATATAAAGAGAGAATCATGAGGCAGCGGAAGGCACTGGCCTTGAAATTAGGCCTGCCTGGGAAAGGAAACTAGGAATGCTGGGAATAAACTGAGGTAGAGTAGAGCATGTATTTTGGCAGGAATAACTGAAGGCCATGGAGAACAGATAGTTTGAAACCAGATCTGGCAATATCTCAGAAAGAAAATCTGAGAGGTAACACAAGACTGGCCCAAGAACAAGTACAGGGCAGGAAGTTATGTCTAGGATATGAAATTCTGATGCAGAAACAGAGGAATCAGAATAGGACTAAAGAGAGAGGTTAGGGCACAAGGAGGCCATGAGGGCTGATTAAGAGAATAAATACATAATAGATGTTTAATAAGATTTGCATCTCTGTAAGTACTTACAGATAATTTTTGATAATTGAGATATTAAGTACAGTGAAAGCATGTTTTTTCCAGTTCGACATTTTCTGACTTAACTGCTTATCTTTTACCAGTGTAATAGCTTCAGTAAAGTTCAACTTCGCCACTTTATGGTTACAAATTGAACAAGCTGTAATAACTGGTAACTGTGTCACAGATTTGGGCAGCCATACCTTCAGAATGCATTTTGGACTCTGTCATAATTATTTCATTTATGCTAGGTAAATTAAGTCTCTTGAATTTTGCTAAGCCTAACTTTATTTTCTAAAGTTACTTAAAATCAGTTGTTTCATGGACACCAAAAACATTGAAAGCATCTATCATGCGACCACAGGGTTATTCCCATCATTACATTGTTATTTAAAAGTAGCATACTTGATATTACTTTTTTTTTTTTTACATTTTTTCCCACCAATTTTAACACTTTAGTATTACTTTCATCCATGTTAGATGATATTACAATATGAATTACTATCCAAAAAATACTGGAGGAAAATCTGGCTCCTTAAGATATCTTTTGCTTTCAAAAACTTGCCAGATATTTGCTTGCATATATCAGAAATAACTTAATAAAATCCTAGAATGAATTACAGAATGTAGCAAGTGAAAGTAATTTTCACAGGAGTAGGACTAATTTTCCCATGTTCTGTGTTTTTCTGTTCAGTTTTAGTAGGAGCACTTGAGAGGTCTCATAATTTTTGCTTCTATATTTCTTTGCCTTTTTAACACTTTTAAACAAAAGTCCTTGATATTCTGTGAATCCAGAGATTTTGTTATTATAGTACTAGGTTGCTATGAGTGAAGATAAATTATTGCAACTTTTACAGAAAAGAAGATCATATTCTCTAATGGTCGCTGTATTAAAGTTCAGTAAAACAACCTATTGGTGGTATTATCCACTCTTCCTATTCTCATGTAGCTTTTTGTAATACTTAAGGGTATTGTGAATTAGAGTGTATTTAGTAAAGTTAGTAACTATTTTTTTGGGAGAGGGGAGGTAGTGTTTTATTCCTAGATGGTAGAGATATTTGTATAATACACTATCTCAAATAACTGAAGATGAGCAAGAATTTCATAAAGAATACACATTGTTTTGCCAGATTCTATGCTCCTGAAACTTGTGCTTCTGTATTCTTTTTTTGCTGGCTTTCCAGCGCTGTCAATTAGCAAAACCTGTTCCCAAAACCGTGCTTGTTCCATCTGACATCACTGATGTAGATTGATGCATGCACAGTAAATATAAATTAACTTTGTTTATTTGGATTTAGCAGAGATTTAGGAGCAGAAATGAATCAGTGAATCAGTGAATTAATTAGGTCATCAGAATAATATTGGACGATTACTCTTGACACTTGCAAAGAAATATTGAGTAAACTAGACCAGATCATTAATAACATGTTATTTGTACATGCTTTAGGATATGCTGAGTGTGAATATTTTTTATAGGTACTCTAAATAAATGTTCTAGATAAAGTTACATCTCAGCTTAGTAACATTTTGTATATTAGTGTTCTTGTTTGGTATTACATTCTTAAAGGTCCTTTTTATTATATGTTTGTATTTTATTACTTTATTTGCTTTCAGTGTCTCCCTCAGTTGCTGTTAAGGTAGACGTGGAAGTGAAGGGATTATAATACTTAAATTATTCTAGAGTCAAACTAGTAGTGAGGTGATCCTTCCATTTTATCTTTGAAAGTATGTGAGCTGTCAGTACTTATCTGTGTATATTGCTTTTATACTTCATCAAATCAACAGTAAGTAGTTTAAGTCACATTGCAATGGCAACATTTTCTGATTAAAGAAATCAGAGTTTTTTAAACCTAAGTTCTTTCTTTACAAGCACCTGAGGAATTCCAGTAATTTCTGTTTTGTATCATTTTAACAGATGCTGAAAGAGAAGAAGCAGGCTCATCGTCTCTCCATAGTGGAACTACTCAACCATCATCATCATCTAGCTATGAAGCAAACAACATACCAACTAGTAATTACACTGGCATACATATACCACCAGGTGCCCATGCCCCAGCCAACACACCAGCTGAAGTACCTCATAACACCGGTAGGTCAAATTTACATCCCAAAAAAAAGGCATTACATGCCTTTGTTGAGAGGCAGATTCCAAGATCACCTTTCCATTACATGTCAAGTAAAATATATATACTCCATGGAAGAAGCAGCCTCATAAATTTATATTGCAGAAATGCCATAGGAAATACTTTTTATATTTGTATATTCTCATGTGATATTTAAAATACATAATTGATGTTTTGGAACACTTACCAGAAAGTATATATGGACTAAAGGAAAGCTTTCATACAGAGAAGTTCTTTTTTGCCTCTAAAGAGGAATGCAATGAAATGCTGTGGAGCTCCATTTATCTGCTAATGAGATTATGAATATATCAAATGTAGCATTGAAACTTTTATAACAATCCTGTAGTGAACATGCTGCATATGCTATTTGTTTTTTCTGTTTACTTTGTTTTTCCATGCCTAGTACTTTAGAGTGATTGACTTCTAGCAGTAATAATAATGGATATTTTCTCCTTACTAAACATATTGGCTTCTACATCTGCTTTGTGGCATTTTTAGACTAAACATGAGGTTTTGGAAATCAAATACTCTTTCCAGTGACTGTATTTAAACAAACAAACAAAAAGTTGCATTTAGATGATTTGGGAGGAAGTAATACTTCTGTCTCCTGATAACTTTAATTACAGTTGCTAAAGTACAAAAAGTCCTTTTTATTTTCCAGTCCTGATGATATTTGATTGCTCAAGATGTATTTGTATATGAAGTGGAGCTTGCTTTTTTTAATTTTCTCATTTCAAGAATACTTCACATTATGGAAACTTCAGGATGCTCTTTTTTTAAAGCTTTATCCAAAGGGAAATCCTTAAGATATGAAAGCTTTTTGTTTTTTTTTAAGTTAAGTCTAGGTAAATATTTATGCTTTATATTTGCCAGATATGAAAACTGGAATATGTAGCTTGCTGGCACGCATGAATTCTTTGCATTGCATAGTTCTAACTGCACCAATCATTCCCCGAAATGTCCTAGGAAAGATATTTTATCATCTCCCTGTGCAACAGATTTTTAAGAAATAGTTTTTTGCCAATCTACTATGTTCTGGACATACTGCAAAATATGTCTAGTTCTGGATAAAATCTAAATGATAATGTCAACAGTGCAACTGTAGATACTGGAATGCTTTACAGCAAAGATGGACTGTTTTCTGTGGCATCTCCCTTTCCATTTTAAATCTAGATAGCTATTCTAATTTTCACCTTTTTTTTAAGAATAATAACAAAAATTGATTTCTAGAATTAAATGACAAGCTTTAAAAATAAAACAGGACATTCTCCCTCTGATATTGAGAGGCAGAACTCAGTCAAAAAAAAATACTTATATTCTTCTCTTCCTCAGTATGTTTTCCTCGATACTCTAAGGTAACCAATGTCCTTTAGACTTATGGGGTTTTTTTTTCTATGCTTGAAATCAAATTTCTTGAACTGATGTACTGATAAATTCTTGAATACTATTTTTATAGGTTTTTTCTAATCTTGCAGGTTTTATTTTGTTTGTGGGGTTTTTTTTGTTTATTTTTAGGAGTGTTCAAAATTTTCAGACTCGGGCTATCAGCTGTTAAATCATAGAGTCGTCATGTTTAGCTGTACTGTTTTTATGTTTTTAGTTTGTCAGCTTTTTACTTTTAAAAGTTGTAAATTAAAATAACTGAAGAGGTCTTTGTTTTTTTTGTGGTTTTGTTGATTTGCAGGTGTGACAAGTAACACCATTCAACCTGCTGCACAGAATATTCCTCTAGTAGATCCTTCCCTTTACAGTGCTCAGTCTGCAGGTAAAGTGGTGGCATTTGTT
Source organism: Eudromia elegans (assembly GCA_003342815.1). Taxonomy (NCBI): domain Eukaryota; kingdom Metazoa; phylum Chordata; class Aves; order Tinamiformes; family Tinamidae; genus Eudromia; species Eudromia elegans. Next base: position 996,033 of record PTEX01000241.1, on the reverse strand, counting down.
TTGTGTGTCTTGTGTCCCTGTCCCTATTCTGCCCTCATGATTTTCATCCCTTAAGAATTCTGAGAAATGTCACCATTATCACAGATTTTAAAAAGAATGGACTGAAAAAGCCTTCTGTTTAATTAGAGAGATGTTATGACTGAAATTGTGTTTCAGCTTGATCTGTGTGTATCACCATAAGAATTTGCGTAGAAAATATCTTTAAAAGATTACAGAAAAATAAGACAATTTACCTTCGATAAAGATACATTCACCTTCGATATTCTCTTGAAAAGCAAAAGGCTTATCCTACCATTTGACATACTAATAGAACATCTCTTTTAGGGTTAACTCATTGAGAGCAATACCTCAGACTAGTAGCTGAGCAATTTAATCTTGGTGTTAGTTAACTCTTAATTTTTTTTTTTTTTTAAAGTCAGAATTTTTAAAGAAAGTCAGAATTTTAAATTAAACTTTAATAATTAAATTTCAGAAGTTCCAGTATTTGGTATCTGAGTAGTATCAGTGAAGTGCTACCTACAGTCACTTAACTTAAAATAACTTGTTTTAATAAATATGTAAATATAGATAATAACGAATTAAGATAACCTTGTGTTTGTGACAATTCATAATAACTGATATCCTGTAATTAAGAGTTTAAGACCTTTGCTAGCATAGTGATTAATTTCTCTTTTGATCTAACCTGAGTATTTACACGCCTGCATTCTTTTCCCCTGTGTACTCTGTTATTACAAGTTTGATTCTTCTAACAGCATTACTGAGTGTTACATTATGATTAAGATTCTTGCAAAAGCGCACCCCTAGAAGGCAGTCATCTCATGCAGATCTTGGGCACGAAAACTCTAGGAAAAAATATCAATCAGCAGCAATCCAGTAAAATACCATCTTGCTTGCAAGCATAGAATTTAGAAGTTTGAGAGTGAAGGAAGGTGTTTGTGTTTGCCTGTGACCATCCTGTATCCCAACCAAACATGCCAGACCATTACCCAAAACATCCTCCCGTCAGCAAGCTGTGTAAGAATATAATCAGAAATCATTTTTCTCCAACTGCTACTTAAAAAGACCTTTTTACATCAGCCAGTACCGTGTTCCAAATAGATGTGGAAGTGCCCTTATTTTACAATGGACTTATTAAAGTCTGAGACACAGGAGCCCTCCCCAGTATGTACTTTGGCTAGATCCTGACTGCAGATAGGGGCTATAACTTTAGTGTATGCCATACCTATGGAAATGTAGTTTCCTTTGGGAGGCAGTAAGGGAGTGGTATTGCTCTACAGTAGATCTCTAGAGCTAACACAGTAGCGGGGGGGGGAAACCCACTTCGTGATTTAGATGCAATGTGTACATCTATACTAATAAATTAAGCATACCTGTAAATGTTTGATATTGAGAACAGTTGGCACAGAGCCACTCAAATCATTACTATTAATCTTTTAAACTTTCTAAACAAGGTAGTTCATGAAGGCTGCCAGTGCTGAATGCTCTTTAGCCTGCTCTAACCACAGGTTGTGCCCAGGAATTGTTTGGGAAAGTGTTAGCTAGCATATGCCAAAACCAGACTGAAGCCTGTTCCAGCAGTTTGACTGTGTAGACAGTCAAGTCCTAGTGCTGAGGCACATTCCCTGGCACAATTTAATGTACTAGTATAGACATAGCCAAACAGGATATTCCACATATTCCTGCAAGTCTGTTTGTGGTAGTAAGATCAAATGTATATTTTTAAAATAAATTATATATTTTCTTTCCTTCCCATAACATGGGAAAAGCAATTTGTTTAATGCTATGATGGGAGAATAGCTTTTGGTGGGAAAGAGTGGAATATAGTGTCGTAATAAAACTAAGTTAAAGTAACAGAATTTCTTTGATTTTAGTTTGAAGCAGTCAATACTTGTTCTGTCCTACTAGAACAGGCTCTAGTGTAGCTTTTAAGTGTTAAACAATTCAAAGCCTTTCTCATGCTAGTTCCTACGTCCCTGCTAACTAAATGTAGAGCTATGTGGCAACTTCGCATAATATGTGTATGCAATTTTCTGTGTAGTTTGTTTAAAAAAATTATTACCACTGGGTTTTGCTAACACTAAAAGTATTCATTGCCATGTTACACAGAGCTTTTATAAAACTTTTATATATTCCCATATGCTTCCTTCCACAGGTGGCATAATATAGAGTTGCACATATAAAGCTGTTTGATTTTCCATACATAAAGTAGAAATAATAATTTTACATGTTTTATGATCCTAAAAAATCTTTGAGGATTTAAGTTCTGAATATCTTAAATGTTTTAATGGGACAAAAGATTATCTGTTTTTAGTATTTGTTAAAAGTAGTACATTTAGTAATTAATGTTGTTAAAAATTCTGTTTGCCCTCCCTGTTTATAGGCACTGTATTTCATTGAAATATTCTTAATTTGACTTCCTTGACTTTAGGCAATAAAGAGGAAAAACACCTAAACAGAAATGGCTATCAGTGAATGAATAGCCCTTCCAAAACTGCTTTTCTTTCTCACTGTGATTTTCTGTATCTCTAGTCAAACTGCCTTTCATTTTTTTCCTTCTCTATTCCTCCTTTTCAACCAAAGGAATAATGCCTGTTGACATTAATTATGGATTCCATGACTGTCACATTTAAGTAATAAATATAACCAGTGTACTAGTGGTGTTGGATTAACACGGAAGCAGGCTTGTTTCAGGATAAGTACAGTAATCTCAGAATGTTGGAAGTTTCAGAGCTCAGACATTAGAATGTATAAATTTAAGTTATTTGTTTAACTAGGCATTTTTGGGGTGGTAACTTTGGTTAAACTATAGTCATCATTGTTAAGTTTTGTCTTATTTTGAAAACTTAGGAACACAGAGTTATTTCTATTCTGTTTGTCCATTGCGAGGCGCTGACTTCAGTGAGAGCTGAAGCACATCAAAAGATCAACACCCTTACTGTATAAACTTCAGTTTATAAATCTAAAATTGTTAACTTTTTTTCCCCTTCAAGTTATGTCATAACTGAAGTAGATTTCATAATAAATAAGGCTTTATGCCAGCAAAACATTAATGGAGCTCATACTGTAAAAATAAGATTAGACTGGTGAATTTAGACTTCCTTCCAATAAATTAGTTGAATACTGGACTGGTGCCTTGACTATTCTTTAAAGAATGATTTTCTAGTTTCTTTTGGCATCATAATATAAAGAAACTTTGAGGGGAGCTTGTTCTTTTTAATTTTTCCAATATGTTTAGTAATGTAGTTATAAATTGACCCCATCTGCTTTTAGTCTATGATTTTTATTTTTTTTTTATTTAGGGTGCAAAATAACCTAAGTGTACATTCCTGCTGAAAAGCAGTTCCGCGGAGAGGGATTTGGGAATCCTGGTTGACAGCAAGTTAACCATAAGCCAGCAATGTGCCCTCATGGCCAAGAAGGCCGATGGGATCCTGGCTGCATCAGGAGGAGCGTTGCCAGCAGGTTGAGGGAGGGGATCCTGCCCCTCCTCAACTCTGGTGAGGCCGCACCTGGAGTACTGGGTGTAGGTCTAGACTCCCCAGTACAAGAGGGATGTGGAGCTTCTAGAGAGGGTCCAGCATTGAGTGACAAAGATGATTAAGGGACTGGAGCATGTACCTTACAAGCAAAGACTAAGTGAACTGGGCCTCTTTAGCTTGGAGAAGACTGAGAGGAGATCTTATCAATATGTATAAGTACCTGAGCGGTGAATGTAGGGAGGAGGGGGCCTCCCTACTCTGAATGTAGGGAGGAGGGGGCCAAACTCTTCTCTGTGGTGGCCATCCACCCCTGAGCCAGTCTCACTCTGAGAACCACCAAATCTGATTTTATTTTATTTTATTTTATTTTATTTTATTTTATTTTATTTTATTTTATTTTATTTTATTTTATTTTATTTTATTTTATTTTATTTTATTTTATTTTATTTTATTTTATTTTACTTTTTTTTTCCCCCCCCCACACACTTTAAAAGTTCTCAGGGTGCAAGTTGAAACACAGAAAGTTCCATCTCCATATGAGGAAGAAATTTCCTGGGAGGGTGACAGAGCCCTGTAACAGTCTGCCCAGGGAGGTTGTGGAGTCTCCTTCTCTGGTGATCTTCCAAACCCGCCTGGATGCCACCCTGTACCAGGTGCTCTAGGGGACCCTGTGTGTGCAGGGGGGTTGGACTAGATGATCTCTAGAGGTCCCACCCAACCTTAACCATTCTGTGATTTTTTTTTTTGTATTTATATGTACCCTCACACATACTTGAGTATGTATATGTGTACATGTTTTGAGAGATTTAATGTGACTTTGCAGATTCAGCATTAAACTAATATACATTGCAGTGATAATGACTTCACTCAGTCACCATGTGCCTCTGTTCAACAGTTATTTTGTGGTAAGATTTATTTATCAAAGTTGACAATTAACTAGTCAAGAGTGTATTTTTAAAACAGATAAATTTAATCTTAAGAGCACTTACCCCCCTACCTATTATTGGCTATGGTTGTTTTGAATACCAGCAAAGCAATCTAGTTTCACGTACTTTCCATTCTATTTGTTCAAAAGCTGTTGTTAAATAATAAGATTGGGAAAAGGAAAAGCAAATATAATAGACATTTTCTGATAAGAACTGAGATTCTTCAGTGAATGTTCTCACAGTATTGCTAACACCAGAGTTTTATTTTAAAATAAAGTGATCCAGCTAATCAGAATTGTGTCAAGTAAAGTACATTCAAACATTTTGATGTACTTGCTTAAATTTAGAAAATTAAGCTTTGTTAACTTAACTGATTTTAACTAATTTTATGTTCAGATCTGTGGTGCATTTAAAAATGCACTTGTTCTTGACCTATGAAATTGCTTATAGTTTTTAAAATACTCATGGGTTACTTATGGAATAAATGCATATTACTTTTTAGTAATATCTAAAATTGCTTAAATGCCTTCATAAGATGATGTCCTTTACAAGCTGTACTGAGAAAATACGAGTAAAGGTTTTATAGTTTGTCTGTACATTTTTGGAATGGCTCCACTCAGGATTAGCCCCAGGGAATTGGGAGGAGAAGGGACATTAGCATACCTATATTTTATTGTGCAGGCGGCAGGGATGCTCTTCACATACCAAATGTTCTACTGCTTGGGGCCTGAGTCCCTAATGGCCTTTTAGGAAACTGTATGTGTGTTTAGTGAGCACTACAGATTTCCCAATGTTTGAACCTCTCCTAAGAAAATACTCTGATTAATAAATGATTATTATGAGAATTTTTCTTTCTCATGTTTGCCAGCATTACAAAAATGGGTACCTTTAATGTTGTTTCTGGTGTAAATAGTGGAAACAAGTATTAATTGAATCCAAGTGAAATAATGAAATGTGTAAGAAATAAAATATAAATATTCCAGTGAGAAATGTCTGTGTATCTGAAAGTTACTCAATTTCAGAGGGAAAAGTTTTTGTCTGTGGGTGTACTATTGCTGAAGGAGAGAGCAAAGTAATTATACCATCAACACAGAAACCACTGTCCTTGTTTGTTGCAGGCTGTAACATGATAATAGCTAACTTACTGTGACTAAAAAGCACTCTCTTGCTTTCTTAGGTGAAAAGCAGATCTTTCTCAAAGGTATTGACTTACTCATGAAAGGCAGTGCGTCATATAAATAACAGTGCTTTGAAAGGTTCTTAGGTTTTTCGAATGGCAGCAGCAAAGTTGACCATTATATGAATGGAAAGAAGAATTAACAGAAGAAACAACATACCCTGGTCTTTGTAATACTACTGCAAATATATGTGAAAAACAAATAATTTGAGATTAAAATTCAGTCAGATTTCTTTTATTATAACTTTATTATAATTTTATTTTTGCAGGGGAAGTCCGTTTGACTCCAGAGGACTTTGCCAGAGCTCAAAAATATTGCAAATATGCTGGCAGTGCTTTGCAATATGAAGATGTGAGCACTGCTGTTCAGAATCTGCAGAAGGCCCTCAAGTTACTCATTACAGGCAGAGAATGAAACCTTTGTCCAAGAGATTCACATCTTTTGCCTAAAGAACTAACAGTTTATTATTGTACCTGTTAGGGGAAGGGAGTTAAAAAAGTTCTCATTCCCATTGCCCATGACAGTGAAATCACGGTTTCAATGTCAGATTACCAATTAATGGTACAGTATAAATCTCGAGCAGTTTTCATTTTCTGCTCGGTGGAGCTAGAAAATATGGTTGCAGTGGATTGACATAAGCAAAATATTGAAGAATGTACTGCAAACACTGCTCAAGAACTACAATTCATGTTGCAATATTTAGACTACTGGAGGGGAAAAATGCTGAATTTCTAAAATCTTGAACAGATGAGTGTTTTGTTAAAAATCTGAATCTGGTTTCCTTATTTCAAATAAATATTTAATAAGAATAGTAATCTTAAAATGGTAACTCAGATTAGGACTTTCTTCTTGAAATGAGAGCACATGAGAGGGCTGACAGATTTTCATTGGGGAGGATTTCCTTCACTGTGTAAAATATTTTAGTATCATCTTAGATCCAAGTCAAAGTTGAGGAAGACTTGCAGGCATTTATATTTCATTTTTAAGTATGCTGGAAAGCCATCTCCTGATACTTCAGACAGAGTTATTTTGATATGTTATCCTTTTTGCACAACTTTTAAGAGCTCCAGTGTGTGGTCTTGATATTATTTCTTGCTCCTCTTGCATGAACATTTAAAATTTTGTATAGGTTTGAGTAGTTAAGAGAAAGTACTAATTAATCGGAGATGATCCTGAAACCAGAAGACAAAGATTCTAAACAACATGAAATATCTGAGAGATTTACTTCATAGCTGTTCCATCTCTTTAGTAGGCTATAAGTTTACTGAAGTAGACCATTTCTTAAACAATTTTTGCAGTCAACCTCTGGTATTAGTGTCATAGAGTATAGTATTTCCAGACAGTATTCCTCTCTATCTGCTTTGTTGTGGAGATTTTTTTGACTACAGAATTAATTAAAACATCTTTGAAATTGAATTTGGGGTATTTATAAGGTCTATCCTTGCAATTATAGAGTTCTTTAGTATTGAAAATTCATCCATGTTGTTCTTTAAAAAAAAAAAGTCTTTTAACTAGTGTGAACTAGTGAGTACAACTTAAAGCATGTCCGATTTATGTAAAGCATTTTTAAGTCAAATTATTTGGTATGTCTTTCTTCCAATTTGCCAGATGAACTGTATGTATCCTTTATAGCTGCACTGTTTTCCAGTGACTAAAATACATATGATATTTAAAGGAAAAAGAGGAGGAAAACTGAAGAAAATATAAGGATGCAATAAATTTACCTGCTCTAATCCTGTTAAGAGAGCAGAATTTATTTAACAGTGAGTTTGAAAAGATTATTGTGAAATTCATTAATGTATTCTAAAGCATTTAGTTGAGCCAGATTTAAAAAATGAAACAGATCTGGTATTATTTTTGTTTTGTTTTATGCTATGGGATGGCATGCTAACCTGGGCAGTAGTTTGGATTAGATTTGCATTGGTTTAGGAAGTTTAGATTTTAAATGTTTTAGACAGTAACACTCTAAACGTGGGCAATGAGCCTGTGTTTTGTACAGCACTTCATGTAGGCTAAATCCTTCAATTACTTTCTGTATCAAACTGATTAACTGGAAGTTCTTCCATATATATTACTTTGGGTTATATGGTGATACGAAAAGCTGCTTTTTGTGTAAGAGGAGGATGGGGGCATTCATCTGTATTAAAAATATGTATTGCATCACTATAACAATCATGAATTCCTTTCATTTGTGGATCACATAGCTATTTATAGGTATCAGTTTCAGTCTCAAAAACTTGAAGGAGGAAGATATGTTTTCTTTATTTATAAAATAGAACTTAGGGAGTTTTTTATTACACGTAAAATAACCCAGATATGATATAACACTTGTATTAGTTAGAAGATTTTCAAGTACAGTTGTTTCTTTTTTTATCTTAGTTACTAAATGGCATGCTAAGGAAGCAAATAACTAAGAAAATTATAAACTAAATTTGAATATTTCTTAACTCTGTTGGTCATGTTTATGCTGAACCTCTAGAAAAAGAGAGAATCATCAATGAAAAAGCCATAAGTACTAGTGTGAACACTTATAAATGTGTGACTTTCCTGTGTCTAGAAAAAATAAAACAACTGTCACTAAATGGAATGAAGATAAATAAAATTCTGTGATGTAGAACTTTAAGTCAAACAGAGTGGCACAAACTGTCTCCGCTTCCATAGAAAACCAAAGGAACTAAACTGCATCAAATAACAGCAGCTTAAATTGTTGGCTTCAAACATGGTATGGTGAAGTGATTTACGTTTAATAAACTCAATGTGATTATTAAACGATGATTACTAAACTAAATATGATTAAAAATATGATGAAGACAGAATACTTTTAAGTAAAATAAAATATGCTAATTAAGATACCATGGTATGGAACTAATATGGCAAATTCTCTTAAAAAAAATCAAATAGTTTCTGCATGAAATACAAGGATTTTTATCTCCATTCCATTTAGTGACCATTTGTTGTAGTTGATTCAACTTGGAGAAAAGACCCAGTGTTTGTAATATTTTGCTGTGTGAATAAACTCTTCCTTTTTGAATATTTGTCATCTAAACTGGTGCATGAAGCAAATGGTAAATAGCAAAACATTTCATATTCCATTAAGTATAGCCGTGTTTCGGATAACTTATCTGAGTCAGACTAAAAGTTCAAACCAATGTTGCAGAGTAGTCAGGAGAAGGTAGATAGCAGGTAAGTAATTAAATTAGAATTTGTGCCAGACACTGGAATTTATTGCTCCATTGTTTGGATTTGTGGGATTAAAGTGCTGAACAACTGATTTTTCATCCCTCTGAATATTAAAGTGCCTGCCTATATCTCCCTCTTAAACCAGTTCCCAACACATAGAGTTACAGCAGGAGCTCAGCATTTCCTGTTGCATACATCAGTTGATAACTCTTTTCAACTTAAATTTTTGTTGGTCTTTCTCTGTTTTATTATGAGTTATCAATCCACTTCAGTGTATAAAAAAGAGAGAGAAATACATTTTTCTACCGGATATTCCATGCCCAATTTTGCATTTATGTAAGATATTTTAGTAAATCTGTTTTTATTATTTACAAGATTCTTTTGTTAATTAATCTTAAGGTTTCTTTAATATTTTATAGTTCTTTACAGTTAAGAGTGTATGCAGAGCAAGTTCTATATTATACTATAAAACAATTTGGAAGGTGTCTTGCAACTTCTGTATGAAATGGAGGGGTTTTTTTATTTATTCCAATTGAATTTATGAGTAGCAGAGGTATTTCTTTAGAATTTTTCCGGTCATTTCAGGAAGAATTTTAACAGATATCCATTGTAGGTGAAGTTTCAAAGGCACAGACTCAAATGCAATCATATTCCAAGGTGTGACTGTAAATGCAGTTTTTGATCCTATATTATTTACCAGACATAAACAATAAAGAAACTTACTGTGTGAGGTAGGATTTGAGAGTAAGGGAAAGGGCAAGAGGCAAGTGACAAATGTCTTAGTAAAAAAATTCCTGTAAATTCAGTGGAGAGCCATCCAAAAAATATTGTAGTTGTTTACAGCTATAGTTTACAGTATTGTATTACAGCCTTATAAAAATACTTGTTCTGCAGTTTATGGAATTAGAGCCTCAGCCTGGATATTGGGATTTTGAAAGACCTAAACTTTTATACTGAGTTGCTAAACCAGTGATGCATCCTAATGTTGACAGCAATTGTTTTTTACAATAACCTCAGATTTTCTATATTCTTTACATTTTAGAGTTTTAATGAAATTTAGGAGGCAAAATAGCTATGCCTCTCTCTCACTGTATTGCTGCCTTTCGGTGCACAAATATCATCACACCAAAAGTGAAGACAGCATGAATTTATAGCTGACATTTCATATCATTAAGAAAGGAGTTGATGTCATGTTGCCACCAGAGCAATAGGAACATTTCATCTACATGAGGAATTTAAAAGCCATTATAGTGATGATTCTGAATACAATGCCCTAAATTATCTCAGTAAGAACTTTATAAAGAGCATCAAAAACAAATTTAAAAGAAGAAACTCAATATGCCAGTGGAGAAAAATTTCACCCTGCTCTTAATGGCAAAGGACACAAAAATGAAACTCAGAAAAGGCTGGAAGAAATATTGAGACTCCCACCCAGAAGCCTGTGACCATGTGACCACCCCATTGCAGGGATAGCAATGAGGTGTCCCAGCTGTTTGCAGGGGCAGGCCTTTGTTAGCACCTTGAAAGACAGAAGGGAAGAAACCTCTGCTTAAGGTGAAAGATTACAGGAAGATAGATAGGGTATCGTAAGTGAGGAGGAGTGTTAAAATGTCAAAAAATATTTTTGCTCTAAACTATGGAACAAAATTACAGGAGAAAGTTAAACTAGTTGGGGCAATGAAAACAGACTTAAATTTAGCTCTAAAGAGAGAGAGAAAAAAAAGACAGATCCTGATATCCTCAGAACTAATGTATTCCTTATAAGTTGTCAGATATATTAGATAATTAATGGCTAATAATGGGGAGCTCTTTAGCTTCTCCAAGAAAACATATTATGAGACTGTGTAAATAACTTTATGACATACAATTTGGCCTTAAAAGGCTACCTTCTGATTTTGTCCTTTCCTTTCGTTTTTCCTCCCTTTCTTCTCTGTATTTGCTTTGTGGTTTTCCCATAGCTAGAGGGGAGATTGTTGTGATTTCATACAGTGCTAAGGATGAGTAATAGCCTATGTGTTTAGACCTTCTTGGGTAATTTGGGAAGATTAACAGGTCTTAGTTTTACCAGGTGTGGACCACAGAGCAAATGCAGATTTTCACTTCCCTCCTGAGCTCCTTGGCAACAGCGTGGCTACAGTATTTGCAGGATGATGTGTGGAGCTGAACAACACTTCAGTGGTATCACCCATCAAGGCCTAAAAAAAGTGTCCAACTTTGAGCTCAGAGTTCAGAGACCAACTAAATTTGAAGGACAAAAAATAAACTGTATAACCTTAGAAGGTTGTCTGAATTCTTGGTAAAGTGTCTTTTGTTATCTCCTCCATTATTTGGTGTCAGATTTCAGTGAGGAGGGTGGTATTGGAATATAGTCAGATCTTCTGAAATAAAATATAGTCGGAGATTCACTGGAACAGATTGCCAAGAGAGGTGGTGGAGTCTCCTTCTCTGGAGATCTTCCGTACCCGCTTGGACACCACCCTGTGCCACGTGCTCTAGGAGACCCTGCGTGTGCAGGGGGGTTGGACTAGATGACCTCTAGAGGTCCCTTCCAACCTGAAGTGTTCTATGATTCTATGATTGTGAATTCTATGGAAATATGCACTTACAAACTATGATCAAGTAATGCCTTGATAAGCTGTAACAAATTAGATCTGGAACTGGAAGGTTTTGAGTAGCAATGCAGAGATGCGTGTTTCCTGATTTACTCTATGCAAGGTTTGCATGCAGCAGGGTTTTGTAGGCAGAGGGTGGTTCGTTTCTATGAGTTGTCATCTTGCTTTTCATGTTAACAGCCTTGGTGTCTTACCCTCCTTGGAATCAAATTTGAAACTTCACAGAAATTATAGCTTCTGTTCACTGATAAAATATGGGCCTTAGTAAAGAAACTAAAATAGCAGATGTACTAATCTTCATACAGATAGGAAAACTTGAATGCAAGTTCTGAGAGTGATTTGTTGGGTTGGTGAAATGATCTCTTTTTTCACAACTCATCTGTAAAATGGGCTTATTTAGCTTTAACACTGATAATGATAATAGAAATATAATAATGCAAATCTGGAATGCATTAGATAATGCTTCAGTGCAGGTTGGTAAGCTTGAAATAATGGGTTTGGTTTTGATACTTGATGGAAGTTATTAAGCAGTAATAGATGCAAAAAAAATGTTGATATGATGACTAAGAAGATGGATAAACCATTGAAAGTAAATTGAGTTTATTATGACTTAGAGCAGTAGGGAAAAAAGAGCATCAACATATTTTAAAGCCTCTTGATAAATAACATATTGATGTGATTCTTTTGTAATGTTGAAGTGATTCTGGAGCTGTATTTTTCATTTGTCAGTTTGAGGTCTGGAGAAGTTTTTTATGACACCTTTTCAATGTGCAGTGTGAAACTTTATTAGAGATACAAAAGCCAGATATAATTTTTTTTTTTCCTTCAAGGTGTGGTGCCACTGAAGCATTCAGCTTTACAGGACCTGACCAATATCTAAAACCCTGTAAATTGTTGTAAAATTTGCCAAGCATTTATGTGGTGCTGAAAGCAACTGAATCCCTCAGTCCTAGGTGAATTGAGTAACCACTGTCCTGGGAAAAAATCCTTGTTCCGTGTGGACACGAAAGCTGTGTTTGTAAACCAGGCATAGAATTCAGGAGCAGTGCACTTTAGCTCAGCAGCCTTTTGATAACAGAAGCTGTATGTGTATTTGGCCTCTATCCTACGAACACTTAATTTTCTGTGCAACTTCATCTATGTGAATGGTCCTAGTGAGCCAGTACTGAGTACTCCTGTGCGTAAGTGTTTGCCGCATTGGTGCAGAAACCTTAAACAAGAGGCACGTTCTTTGATGTTCAATGAAATATAGCTAGAACAATGATAGTGGGGCCCAATCTGGGGTACTGCTAGTTCTCGAACTGTGTATTTTCTAAACTCATGATCTGTAGATTGATTAATTTTGGGACAGAAACCTTCAGCCCCTTCCCATTTATATTTTCCTTTAGAAATCCTGAGGTCTTATTTGCTGATACATCAATTTATTTAAATGATAAAACCTCTTTCTTGCTTTTTGGCATGCAACTGACAGGAGTACTCCTGTCTGCATCTTGGGAGATTCCTCCACTATCACTCTGAAACAAAGGCCTTGCTGCTGGCACTTACTCAGTGGGCAGTCTCTAAATGTTTGAACTAATGCGCAAATATCTAGGAACTTTGACAAAAAGTACTAAATGCTGTAGAAGAAGCTAGTTTTATTCGTGTGACTAAGAGCCTCCTACAACAATCCTCATGCCTCTTGCAGCCTTAAATAGGGCCAAACAGGAACTCAGTGGTTTTGTTTATAAATAAAGGACATTTGCAAAACTGCTGAATATTTTTTCCAAGGATTTTGAAGCAGAAGTTGCACAAACCAGTTTCCACACAGAACTCTGTAGGTCTCTCAATAGGATAACAAAAGCAATGTCTTAATGTTCACTCTGCTTTGGTTCCTGAAGAAAAGTTACCTTGCAGTGAGGAATCAGAGAAGTCTCTGCAATATGAACACTTATGCCTGCTTGTTCATCCCTGGAGTTGTCATGACTCATAAACAAATCACATAAACAGTTTAAAAGAAACTCACCCCCTTCCCTGAATGTGGCAACAGTAATGGCAGGTACTTCAGTCTTGTGTATAGGTTTTTTTTTTTTTTTTTTTGTCTATGTTTTGTTTTTAATAGTTACAGCATAATATCAACTAATGTGAGGTGTTGGTGAATACCTTGCTTCATTCTCTTTGGAAGATGGGATATACTCATGCAGATGCCTGCCGTTATAGGCATATCTGCAGATGCGATTTCCACAAATCCTTACAATTGCTACAAAGGTAGCGGGTCCTTGGAGAAAGTTCAGAGATGGTCTTTGGTGACATGTGATTGCAAAGCATCTAAAAGAGAAATGGGGAAAAAATAATGTGAGGATGCTGCAGAATTTATAGATGGCTCTAAGTGAAAGAAAAATTGTAAACAGAAAAATTTTAATAATTGGTTCACAATTTTGCAACTTAATTTATTGTGAAGATTTTAGTTACTAAAACATGCTCTGTGCTTTCTTAGCACAGATTCAAAGTTTATATGGTCACAATTTCACCAATGTATAATGATTCTGCCCATTGCAAAGTTAGGGTCTGGTGTCTGTGGGGCACATACTGTAGAAATACATATATAATACAAAGCTTTGCATGTATGTGTCTCTCCAAATATTTTTTTCCTGCCTCTATAGTAGTTGCAGTTTCTAAACTTTGCTTAGGAACGAAAGTTGGAATATTCAGCTGGCATACCCCCATATGGACATTTCCTAGAAACTGCTGCAGTTTTCTGCCTGTGCATGAAGTTACTGGCATGCTTTAGAATTTTTTGTATTTTCTACTGGGATACAGATTTCCCACACCCTCTCACTGCTTTCTACTAATCCCACATTCTTGTTCAAAGCAGCGTAACCGTAGCCAAGGGTGGAAGGATTCACTTACTTCGGTACCTCATCAACATTCCTTAAAGTCAGCAGGAGAACTTTTTTTTTTTTCTCTCACAGATAACCTCAAATGTATTTTTCTTGAGCACCCTATGCAAGATAGCAATTTGTAAACATAACTGGTAGGGAAAAAAATGCACACTGGAATCTTTCTCTGAGTTTTTAACTTTATTCCACATTGGCAAAATGTTGGGTTTTTTTCATTGCTTCTTTCCCTTTTAATTTAGAATGTATTCTTTCTTAGGAGAACACATTTCTGGTTATTTTCTCTAATGACAGTTTTTTTGCCAAAATAGACAATTCTGCAAATCAAGACTGGTTTAGATGGAGGAGAAAAAAAAAAGAAAAAAAAAAAAAAAAAAAAGGCTAGAGCTGGTGTTTTGCAGTGTAGACTCCATTTTGGCTAAGTTTTGCTTTGTGTTTTGGAAGTTTCTTGTACAACAATGCTTGTGTGCAAGCCTAAAAGAATAAGGGCAATAGTTAGAAGCAGGACCCTCAGTCAAAGAGCATCACCAAACTGCATTTTAACTCTTGTTACTCCATGTGACTGTAAATGTTTTTCTGTACAAGGATTTATCTATTTGAAAGGTGTGCTATTTCTTGTGTGTTCTCTGATTCTAGCTGATTCCTTTCAAATAGGAGTGCCTTTTTAAAAACAAGATGAGACTTAAGCATATATTACTGCTGTCTTTGAAGCTGCTGTGATATGTATCCAAGGCCAGTACTTCTGACCACAGAATGATGCATTAGAAAAAAACAAGATGTAAGCACGCCAGAGCTTTGCAACCCACCCTTCTTCTTTTGAAGAAGTGTATTAACATGTCTAAGTACATGCAATGTGCCTTAGACTACAAAATAATAATCATCTCTTTGCAGGCTAATTAGTCTTCCTAGCCCTGCCTATTTGGAGTCAAAAGACATTGAGTATTCTTTACTTCGCGGCCAGACTAGGAGGTAACAGAGACAGGAGGATTAGGCAGAGCCTTGTGTTTCTTGCGTTCACAGTGGAGCTGAAGGAGAGAGATGTACTTTTCTATCTAATTTTGATACCCTTAGGAACTTTCCCTAATATGGGATGGAGGCCAAAGCAAAAAAAAATACAGCCTTTACTCTGGATACAGTGAAGAATTTTTATTATTTTTTGAGTTCTGATTAATTAAATTAATATTAAAATTAATTGCATTTTGCAAGGAAATACTTAACGTCTGTTTTTCAACTAGTGGCCGTTCTTCTATTGAGAATATATATATTTTTAAGTACAAGTTCAATAAAACTGATACATTTTAAGAAAAAATTCTGTTGATGGGAGCCAAAATCATAAAAGACTCAACAATGGAGTGATTCTTATTTCACTTAGTAATAATAAAAATTAAGAATCATAACATCCTAATATATTTTACTTCCCCAAATAGCTTGCTCTTGGTTTACAAAAGATTAAATTATTCTGTCTTCAGGAATGACAGATCGCCACTGTGATGCACTACAATGTTCCTTATTGGTCCATAAGAAATGTACATGCTGGAAAGGTTCAGTCTTCACAAACTGATCTTATTGCTCTCCTGCAAGTATATTTGGCAGTAGAAATAAAAGCTGGTTATAAATTCTTAATCAAAAATCCTGAATGTGCCATTACAAACACTACTTTCAGCATAAATTCTGGTCTTTAGAGCTAAATAAATTCTCTGGAATGCTGGCTGCGCTCATACTGCTTGGTCTGGTTGGAGCTGCTATCCAGTGCTGCGATATGATACTCCGGCAAACTCTCTTTTAACCCCCTCCTCAAGTATCTGTCTGCTCTTTTTTTTTTTCTGTAATTCTGCCAAATTTGAAGGTGTATTTCTGTATTAATATGCATTTTTCTTTAATTACAGGAGGTTGAATCCTGAAGCATGGTAATGTTATAAATTAGATAATAAATCACACCTGTCCTGAAAAAGAGACATAGAGTAAGGAACAATATATTCTGTTTTAATAATTTAAGAGTAATTTTAGAGAGCGTTTAAGCAAGAATTATCAGGGTAAATTTTGCTTCCATAGCCTGCCACAGAGCCTCAGTCTTGCCAAAGAAGATATAAGAACTCAACATGTTTAAAGGAGTACACAAAAGACAGTTTGTTCCACACAGCACTCAAATTATCCAAATATTAGGAAAAAAAAGGAAAAATTGTGCGCAGAATTCAATGTAGTACATGCCTCTAGAAAGTTTAAATCAATCCTTTCTTTACATCACTGCTCAAATTTAAGATTTCAAACACTATTTCTACCAGTGTTAAATTTTAGCTGTGCTTTTGACTTGGCCCTCACCGTGACTTAGGCTGATCATGTTTATTGTAAGCATTTATAATAAACTAGGGTCTGAACTACACTTCCCCATGGAATTTATCAGTGAAAGTGAGAAACAATCTGCAAATGAATGAGTGCCATAGGAATCTCATAAAATTAAATTATTTTCATATACTAAAAATCTGCCAAGTATGGCAGTTCCAGGCAGAAATGTCCATATAACTGTGTTTTTCAGAGAGGAAGCTTTCAGGTATGTGTGATCTGTGAAAACTGTCATTGTAAGTGCAGAAAGCTTAGCAAAAGTAATATATTTATAAGTTCTATTGTCTTCATAGTTACTAATCCACATTGTCCATTCTAAAGTCAGGTTCCTGTTGTTACATCAATATTCTCCACCCAGTGATAGTTTTGATGCCACTGTTAGCTTTCTGCAGATAAATTCTTTCTGTGGCTGAAAATCAAATGATATTCTCTAATGTTTTCTTCAGTTGTTATTTCACCAGAAGTATTGATGTTCTCGACCGAGACCATAATTTTTCAAAGGTGTGTGAAAAAAAGTGAAGTAATTCAGAGTTGGATCTTTAGAGGTTTGTTTTTTTTTTTTTTGCAGACATCTTAAAGCAGAATATTTCTGCTTATATACAAACACTTTTTCTGTGTTTAAAATCTAACAGTGCTATCATTCCTGAAAAGTGATTAGCTGAGTACTTGCCAAGCAAATTTAAATTATTTCTTTGCTGCTTATCAGGTTAAGCCTACTCCAGGCTTAACCTGGAGGCAGTGTACTCTATTGGGGTGTTCTGTTCCCAGCCGAGACAGAAGTGTATAGCTGCAGCAAATACAAACCTGGCAGACATTGGACATAAGGAGAGGAAAGGAAGTGCATTAAGTGTGTAAAGTTGAGTAGTGTAAATATCCTTTTTCCCCTCCCCATGCTGTTGAAATCCCGAATCTTCAGACTAACCAATAAAACACCAAAAGAGCTCTTTGTTTGCACGCACAAGGCAAGGAGATATTTTGGAATGCTGCTTAACTTCAAGTGAGAAGTGCTACTAGAGCACAAGTAGCCATATCTAAGTTCTCCTAAACATTGATAACAGCAAAATTGTGGCAGCTTGGATTTCAGTATTGCTCATTCTGATTGCTCATATAGCAATTAAAATCCCTGCCAGAGTGCTTCACTGCTAACACTACCGTAAGTTGCAATAGTCTTTCCTAAATTGGATTCCTAATCTTCAGTCCCAGGTAATAATATCATGTAGCTCTTCAGCAGTTCTTAAAACTTCACTCTAGCAGTTCTAAAGTTCACTAAAGCTCTTACCTGCAAGAGATGCCTCAACACCTGTAAGATTTAGAATACAGCCAATTTTAGCTCAAAAAAAAAAAAGACTTTTCTTTTAAATGAGAAGAAAAAACGATTGTAATTACAATGTTAAAGAAAGAAGTGCACAAGACACTTCAATTTTGTGTGAACACTTCTGGTGAGTAGCATGGGCTTTGGCTTGCAGTGAAGCCTCACTTTCTCAGTTGCATAACATTCTGCTGGAACCTTTATTTGCTATATTTTGAACTAAAGTTTAATTTAATTGACTTTGAACTGCAGCCTCCTTTTTATAATTAGTACTACTGTTCTAAACAAGATGCACAAACATTAATTTTCTAAGAGTATGTAAAAAGCTGTGAACACAGGTGATACTATTAGAAACATTGCTTGAAATGGTGGCATTGTAAACAATGGCTGGAAATAGCAGATCAACTATGAGAAATAAGTCTTTTCTTAAAATTTATTGTATGCTGCTCATTAAGTCTTTCCCAGTTGTGGAACAGTGTGTTTGCATCTCTTTAAATCTCAGTGCTGAGCTCATAACAATTACAACCTTGTTAGGCTGACAGACAATATAAAAGCTTTCTCCTTCAGCACCTTCACATCGCAGAGCATTTCACAGTCGTATGATGAGGGACCTGTTGTCCTTGCTCTAGTTTTATTGCCTTCTTGCTGCATGAAGATTGGCAATTCTGTAGCTGATTTAGATAACTTGAGTAATATTTCAGAGCAACCTCTGGATCTATATGGTTTCTGTTGTAGAATTACATAGTGAAAGAAGTAAAACATTTAGACTTTCAATGATCATTCTTCACCTCTGGAATGATTGTCATATTTTATCTCTTTATTATTTAACCAAATTTTAATAATACTTTGTAGCATTTTGGTTCTGAAAAAGTCAGATTAATGCACAGGTATATTAGTGAACAGGTTGTGTCTAGACAAATTAGGAATGTCACAACAGACCAAAAAAGTAAAAATAAAACAAGACGTACATAGACATCCTGTGTTTTCAGTGAAATGTTATGAAATCAGCAAAATAATTAAAGCATTCTGTCTATAAAATTGTTTTCCTAATGGAAGCCAGGCAGTACATGCCCATATGAAATAGACTGCACCAAGCATTCTCATTAGTGGAAAAAAGCTGCAAATCACTTGCAAATTGGCAAGCGGGTACTATAAACAAAGATTGTTTAAAATAGTGTAGTCAACTGGTGTGCAGCAATAGAGTGCCCTACAAGCTCTTCCAAAGGAAATTCCAGTTCTTAAAAAGAGCGCTACCAAAAGCAGGAACAACATGAATCTAGATGAATTAAAGAAAAGGCACTGTGTATTTCTCTCTTTCCCTTTCCACCTACTGTCAAAAACATGTTTATTTCTACGTATCTTAAGTTTCACTCCCATCTCTTAAATTGTACTGTAAGGAAAAGAACAGAGATATCTCTAATGCCTTAAACCACATGGTAGAAGATTGTATGAACATTGCTGTCATCACAGTACTGCTGAGAAGACCAGAGGAGAGTATGGAAAAGGTCCAGCTAATGTTTTCAGATTCTCTTAAAAGATGATTCTACAGATAAGGAAGGTGTTCGGATTTCCCAGGAGTACTTAGTGTTATATGCTTTGTCAGTGGGACTGTGGCTGGAAAGCAGAAATGAAGGTGGCTCACCTTGCTGCTTCCAACCAAAAATCCTTCCAAAAGGAAGAACAGCATGTACCATCACTGAAAGCAAGCAGGGTCACAAGGAGCAGCTCACAAAGTGTGAGTGAAGTAAAGAGCAAACAGATGTTGGGAGCACTATAAGGAAAATAGGGACTAGACATACAGTAGAACACATAGAAACAAAAAGAAATGTTCATAGATACCCCATGGGTACAGTGAGGAGCTCACTGCTGTTCAGGAAGCTGTTGGAAGCTGCTGGAAATAAAGATTTTGCACTTCAAAGACTAGGGTGGACAATAGAGAAAAACTGTTTGCAAGCCCCTTGGCCTTCACCTAATGCATCCAACAGATCTAAAGATCTGTACTTTGAGTCACCTAGTTATAGTTTGCATTATTCTAAAACACAGTAGTATTGGTAGGAGACCTTGCTTTGATTTTCAATATGGATCTTTGGCAGATCCATCTCAAAATTTCTAGTGGACTTGAGATCCTACCACAAAGTCCAACAGCCCAAAATCTTACAGGACTTGCATTATGAAGGTGGTTGATAGGGGTACTGTTTAAATTTTATTCTTCATAATTGGATGTGGAACTGGCAATTGGTATCAGAAGAGATAAGGTAAAGATTTAAGCCTGCTGAGGCCGTAGCCCATGTCTGGTGGTATTGCAGGAGCAGAGGTTGGTCAGAGGGGTCAATGAAGCCCCACAGAGGCAGTTTCTTGCGCTCAGCATCTAGCAAGCTGGTGCTGCACTAAGACTAAAACAGACATATATGATCATGAGAAGGTCCTCCAGACTGATGCCCAGGAGCAGTGTGGGGAAAGGGGTCAGAATAGCCTCATCTGGACTATGCAGCATTTCTTTTAGGGCATAACTACTCCGAAGGCTGAGTCTCCATAAGCAGTGAGCTTGGGAGAGCAGAGGGAGAGAATCAGGTGAAAAGAACATTTGTGCCTTGAATTCTGACCCTATATAATGGGAAATGGAGACCAAAGGATGCTTGCCAAAGCAGTTCTAGAGATGAGTATGTTATTGATTGTCTCCATAAACATGCTTTTGGCTTATTGTTATATTTTCCAAAAATGAAAGCCAGATTCCTTCTCTTCTGCAACTTTTCTTTGTTTAGATGCCAGTATCATTCATAAGGGAGAAAGGAAATACAGAAGTTGCGTGGGGTCTGTTTCCATCCTTCATTTGGTGTGATTGAATTAAATTGTGGTCTATTTTCTTTCTCAATAATTCTGCAAAGAAAAGAAGAGAATTGGATGAAAAAGTAACAAATGCTATAAATGGGCATGAAAATCAGTAAAAAGAAAATTCTGTCAATCATCTGATGGCCATTTTAGGAAAGTCTGGACATTTTATTTCTCAGTATATGGCATAAACACTGCCAAGCTGTTAAAGAGGTTTTCTGAAGAAATACTAGCAATCACTATCAGTTAAGCTGGCAATGAGTTACTGAATACTGCTTAAAAGAGATTAAAAAGAAATTGTGATCCCCAATGTTTCAACTTATTTATAGCATTTGCAGTAGACCTACCATATTTCAACAAAGAAGGGGAATGGAGTTTTTGCTACAAAAATGAGCCACAAAATTCTAGTGTCTAGGTTCAGGTTTCAGTCCAAATATTAAAAAAATTACTTTTTTTCTTTCATACTGTAGACTGTTCTTACAGAACCTGTATGTTTTCACTAGTTACTTGCTGTGCTCCAACATGATGCTTCAAAGCAGACAATAGCTATACATGTTTCTTGAATTATTTCCAGAATGTGAAGAAGAAATACTTGGAGATAATCTACATTTTTACTGGAAAGTCTGACAGATCTGCAGCAAAATTTTATTGCTAAAATCAATATAGAGAATAAAACAAAATTAATTATATTTTGCAGATAGACATTGAACGTTGAACGTGGTCAAGAAAGATAGCCAATCCAAATTTTCAAAAATAGATGAAGACTTTATTGTGCTTTAGTTTGCAGTATCCTACATGAGGGTTTTTCTTATGAAACAGTGGTCATGCACAGTGGTTAGTCATTTTAAAACAATTTCTTTTGGAGTAAAATGAACTCTATGTGTTCAAAGATAAACTCTCCATTGTTGGGGTTTACTTTGGTCTCCCTTTGTAAATGTGAAACATTGTATGCCTAGGTTTGCTTGAGGTGCAGTTGTGTGTATATTGGAATACGGGTGTATAGACATAAAACCTGTGAATCATTAGTTTATAGTGATCCTGATTAGATAAAGCCTTACGTAAATGTTTGCACCGGTAAACTGCACTTTCTTCTCTTAAAACATGCAACAGGATGTGTCAAGAATTATATATCAAGTTCTTTGCTTTTGAATTTAATTATTCACTTTATAACTCATCATCTTGTATTTAAATTGCAATACCATGTAAAAATATCTCTCATTATTTTGAGAAATAGCCAATAAACATGCCATGGCTTGTTGCGTAATATAAAATATATATATACACATACATATGCATAAATATGTATATACATATATATACACACACACATGAAAAGAAAAGTTTAACTGTCTTTTCATAAAAATAAGTACCAGTTTGCAAGAAGGAAGATTTTACCAGTGTGTTCTCAGCATGTGAAACTTAGCATGTCTACAAATGACATTCACACAGCTCACAAAATCAACAGTGAGTTAGACCCTCGAAGGATCTGTTACTTCATAGCATTGATTTCAGCTATGGTCACAGCTGTGCCTGAAACTTTTCAAGAACCTTGGACTTATTTTTGTGTAGGGAGCAGCATTCTTTCACGTAGGACGTAGATACGGCCTGACATGACACAGTGCTAGCAGGGCACAGCCAGGGTAGGAGAGAAGAAGTTGTTTGCAGCAGTTTGTAAATACCAGAGGGGTATTCAAAGCTTTCACAGGTAGAGCACTGTTAAATATTTTTACTTAATTTATGATATTTGGCACTAAATTTCTAATTGCTGATCTGGATATTCAGAATAAAAGGAATCAGAAAGTATTAAATGAACACTTAATGAGTCACCTTTTCTCCTCCTTCCCCGGAGTCAAGCCCAACTTCAGGTCCAAGTTCAGTTTCCTCCCCCTTTGCAGCCTCCGCTTCCCTTGTTCTCACCAGACGTTGCCCTCGGCCCTGCCCATGTGCTGTGTGCTGAGCAGTGACAACGCTAGGGCTGGTACAGAGCGGTTTCCTTCTGCCACACCTCACCCTTGCATCGTCCTGCTCTTCCCTTCGCTTCTCATTCTCCCCTGCTCCTGCACTGATGGCTTCAGGGCTGTAGTCCTTTCATGTTCCCCTGCTTCAACAAGGTGTCTCTGGAGGTGAAGCAGCCTCTGGAGGAGGCTGGAGCACCTCCTTCCAATTGTATGTCTCCAGCTGTGTCCCCAACAACATCCCCTTGCACTTGCCTCCTTCATTCACCCTCATGGCTTCTCCTCTTTCCTAAATGAGATACCAGAGGTAATGCAGGTCCCCTTGAGGACTCTTATCCTGCTGTTAGAGCTGGCTGGACCCAGCTGTGATGGACCCAGTTGTGATGGGTGCAAGGCATCTCATGGCCTGCTCCCAGGCAGTGCCCCCTGCACCCCCCACTGCCCACACTCTGCCAGTTACAGCCAATATGTTAATCATAATGATTTTGAACAGCCTTTATAGAGAAATAGCATGAAACATTACAATTAATAGGCCTGTAAGTTAGAGGAGAGAATATCACAGAGGACATAATTCTAAAGAAATGATGAGATAAGGAAAAATGGAGAGGAAAATATGGTGAATTTGTGGAAGAGATAAGGGAATTATCTCATCTGGCACTGGTCAGCTTGAAATTTGGCATCCACACCAAGCTACTTGGCTTTACTCTTTTAGTCATTGCATCCTTTGCAAGCAGTTCTTCCCATCTGATTATAAATATTATGAAGAAATGTAATGACTATTCTACTTCTCCCTCCCCTAATGAATGAGGCAGTATAAATGAGGTTACACTGAACATCAAACTTTTAGATGGTTCATCCAAAAGTCAAATAATTCTAATCAGTAGATGAAATGAATCCCACTCTATATTTTTGTCAAACAGTTGTAAAATCCACAGTGTTGCCACAATGGACCAAATACCCATTAACGTTGTAAGAAAATACATGATTTAAAGGCACCAAACTTTTCTTTGGTGATAGTTTATTTGCTTTGCTGTGTTTCTGGTTTCTAAGCCACAAAGATATGCTCCAAATTCTATGTAGAAGGATATTTCCATAACAGCTCATTTTCCAACTTCTGCAGGGGTTAATTCAGTGTCCTATAATAACTGCTCACAGATTAGTCAAATGCTAGTAAGGCTTCTTTTGCCTGGCACAGCCAGCTCGCCTCTCCCATACAATATTTTCAATACATATTTTCAAACAAATTTTTTGGGAGTCCCAAAAAATTTTTTGGGAGAAATTGGAGTCTGAGGCAGGCACGGATAAGAGGGAGAATGAAGGTAAGAGATCATCACTTGAACAGGGAGCAATTTGGTTTACATTTGGAAGATGATTTAAGGTTGAGATTATTTTGAGCTCCATTGAACACCATACACAACAGAGCTGAGACAAATTTAAATTTTTATTTTCAAAAGAAGAAAGCCTCAGGAGTCATATGTTTTCAGATGCCTAAACAACAATATGTAAATTGCCCATATTTGCACTGCTGACCCTGGTAAAGATGAATGTCCTTACTCATTCGGAAAATGACAAATTCCATTCTCTACACATGGGAACTCACATTCTTGATGAACTCTCTTTCCTTGGCACTCTCTGTTCAAGGTTGTTGATTGGTAAAAAAAAATCTATTCATTATATCTTCAAGAAAAAAATATCAGTGTACTATAATAATCAATGTAATGTACAATAATGTTGACATTTGCTGCTTTTATCTGTTTGTTTCTTGTAAAATGTTAAAATCTAGTGTAATTCAGAAAGCACTAGCACTTAGCCATGTTATAAACATTAAAAATAATGGATGATTAAAGAAACATTACCAGAATTTTTGGTACATCTCCACAAAAAAAAAAAAAAAAAACCTTTAATTAGCACCTCCTGTGTGATCTTCCTTGATAGAAGGATCTCCCTGCATTCTCTTGCAGGAAGTTGGATGTCTTATTTATCTTCAATAAAATTACCATTGAATAAATGGGATATTGCTTGTCTCTTAAAAGGGGAAGCAATGACATATATTATATTGAAGAGGATATCCAAATCTTAAATTTCAAACTCTTTCTAAACAAGCACTTAATCAATGGGCAGAGAGGACTGGGAGGACTGGGTGTGTAGGTGTCTAAGCCTACACACCAAAATCCAGTCAAGAGTCTTATTTAAAAGAATTGTCTCTTGGGGTATGGAATCATTAAGCATTTTCTTAATATCACTGTGTTCTATTTCAGTTTTTGCAGTGTAAATACATTAAAGAATTTTTAGAACTGATTAGTTTCCCATGCATGTCAAAGATTTTGGAAAAAAATAAAAGCAAAAACCACATAATCTTTTCCTCCATTTCTTTCCTCTCTTTTTTTTTTTTTTTTTTTTTTTGTGATGAAAATTACTTTGGGGATTTATTTGGGGAATAATTAGACTTATAAACAAAGGATAAAAAGTCCTACCTCCTCCAGGAATTCAGGAATTAAGCATTCTGAGCTGCCTTCTCTTTCTCTGTTTCACTGACAAAGCATCAGATACTGACACCATTATCTATCTTGTGTAGCTCCTTACAACTTAATCTAAAGCCTATTGATGGCAGTGGGAAGCTTTCCTCCAAACTCAGGAGGAATCAGCCCTGTTTGTGTAAGCAAAGCAAATCCACACTACTTACACTGGTGATTTCAGTGGAAATACTAGTTGAAATCAATAAGCTGTCCCAAGATACAATACTACAGCTGAAGTTACGATATCTTAAGTGACTCTTATACTTTTAACTGTATTTAATAAACTAATTTTTTTAAAACAGCTGCCAGAAAAGCAACAGATAAATGTCTTTTATTCTCTATTGAGGCTTAAGAAATTAAGAATAATTGTACAGCTTCTAAAGATTGTTTCATTGCTAAGCAGTTCTGGAGACATCCCAACCATTCCTTTTGTTTTGTCTTCTGAAATGCTTATGTCAATAACGCAGGGTAGTTCATTACCTTGAATTACTTGGGAAGGTAGTTTACTTCCAAAATATATATAGTATTTATTTGGAGATTGTTTTTAAGGCTACAGGAACCACTGTTCAGATAAGATGAAGGGACAAATCCCAGAGAGGAGCTTAGTAGACTCTTTTCTCACTGCTTTAGTAAGAATTTGCAGTGTCTGGGCTTTTCTGAACCTAAGCCATTCTGCAGAACGTCAGACTTCAATCACACCGACCATCGAACCGAGCAGCATTGTGAGCCATTCCAGGCAGACTAAAGCAAATCCCACTCCACTCTCCTCCTCAGCTTAATGGATGCCTGCATTCATTGCATTCATTTGTTTGTAACAAAATAGGACAGGAAATGAAGGTAGAATATATTCATTGCAAATTTGTGGCTTTTAATGATTTATATTCTTCATCCTTTTCCCGTAGTGTAGTTGGGATTACCTCCATACACGCACATTTTCACATAGTATGTGTGCTACATAAAAACACCACTTGGAAAAAAATAGTTTCCAGCTAAATGCTTAACATGTTTTCAAAAATACTTGTTTACAGTATAAGTAATCCAAGTCCAAGTTTTGCAGCATCTTTTTCCACACCCACTTTCTTTTGATCCAACAATTTTAATATATTTAATACTTCCTTCATATTTTTAAAGTTTTCCAATTTAATTTGTTGTTTTCCCTCTGTACCTTCTTTCGCCTACTTCTTTTTTTCTCCTACAGCCATGACTTCTCTTGTCATTTTTTCATTCTGTAAAACTTTCCCCTTCTCTTTGTTATTTACTCCTGCTTCCACCTCTTTCTGGTTTTATCCATCCAGCCTTCTTTCACCACTCCTTCTTCAACACTTCTACCTTTTTTTTTTTCCCAAGCAGTCTTTTTTTCTGAATTTTCCTGTCTCTTCTTAATCTCTCCATAGACTTAATGACTCACCCTTTTCCTTGAATGGTAGTTTGGATTTTGCAGTCCCCCTTGACTACATGGGTCTTATTTGCGAAGATGATGTGTGAAATTCCAGTGCAGGGTGGATGCAGAGGGGGAGCCCTGCTTGCCTGGGGGACAGAAAGATGACTAGGGAATCATTTTTGCGGTCTGTAGACAAAGTGCTGTTTCTCTTTTCATCCTGCTCCAAAACTGAATTAGGCAATAGTGGCAGAGACTGGGAAGAAGAATGTTTTGCAAGCAGAGAGAGCTTGCACTCTAATTATCTAAACAGTCTTTTTTCTTTTTTCTTTTTTTTTTTTTTTTATAATAGTATGATATATGAAATGTCTACTGACATGCTAATATTTCCAACATACTACTTCAAGCGTGCTAGGACTGTTATTTGTAGAAGGTATTCTAATATTACAGACTCCCTTTTCATGCGATAGACACTGTAGACTTCCCAAGTCATTGAAATAACATGTCCCACCCATAACCAGAATGGTATTTGCCAGCGCGAGAGTCAAGGTAGCACTCACCACATCTTCATGCACCTCTCCACTGAGATTTTACGTTAAGAAGATCCCAAGGCAGATGTCCAGACTTGGGATATTATAATGGTAAAACCAAGTCACGGAGAACTGGAATCCAGTAAGTTAGAACACAAAAGAACCTGTATATTAGATCATTGCTTCAGGGACATATTTGAGCTGCTGAGTCACTACCTCTAACTAGTCCGCCAAATACCTCCAGTTTGATAAATTACTTACAGTATTATAATTGTGAAATTAATAAGCAGCACCAACATTTGTGCACGTATCCTTTTATATTTGAAAAAATATATATGTATATATGCTCACGATGAGTTAGGCAAAGCTTAGGCATAAGAAGGCATTTCAGCATTATAATGAAAATATCAAACAAAGAATTACTGTGTTTTTGAAATTAATCTTGGTGGATTATCAAAAATATAAACTAAGATTGTTCTAAGATGTTATTTTACTAGACATTTATTAGGCATTTATTATATAACCTGCATTCTCATGATTGCTCATTTCTAATGAAAATAATTAAAAATTGGAAAGCTTCTTTGAACTTCAAGAATATTGAATACTTGAACATGTATCTTTATTTACATTAAATTCAATGGCTTCTATGACTGTTTGCAGCAATGTATTTCAGAGGTTGAGTGCATACATCCTACTAATAAGTATCTGAATAGGTTTTATTTCTTGTACCTTAGAAGCCAGTATATGAACTTAACGTATGCAGTAATGTACTGTTTAATAACAGCAGTTCTCATGATAAGCTAGAACTTAAAGAAGAAATATGAAGTGCACCACAGGAACGTGACATTAGTCACAGTTCCTATGTTGTGGGATTTGTCGTCTCTTCTTTGCTCATAGGCAGTTTCCTTCTTGCTTCAGTGAGAAACACGTGATTTTGTCTCATCGGCTGGAATTTGTTGTGAGTAAGCTACTGGCTTTTGCCTGAGTCTAGTAGTTTTACTGAGAAATTCAGCACAGTTTCTTCCTAACCACAGGCCTAGGGAGATGGCCATGGTAGGTGAGGTACTGGGTTACTGATTACCCTTATATTTGAAAACCTCATAACCTTCAGTGTTCTGGCAGCCAGAGATACAATCTGAAGATATTTTGTGTATCAAAATATAATGTAATGCTTAGGGAAGTAAAATAAACCGTCTCCAGATCCTAACAAAAAAGGAGAAGGAGGCACCCTCACTGAGATGAGGACTGGCTCATATTTCCCAAACAAAAATGGAAAATAGTGCTTAAAAATGGTTCAAAAAGTTAGAAGTGAGGCTGAGCGTTGTTGGGGTTTTTCTTTATTTATTTTCCTTCTTCTTTTTTATTGAAAAGATTTGACTAACTTATTTATTTCCAGCATACGTTCTGCTCTTTTCTTTTTATTGTGCTTAGAGAACTTGGATAGAATTCAGAGAAATTACTATAGAACACAGGTATGTAAAAGATGTTTGGAAGTATGAGGGAAGAAACCAAAACTTTAAATAGGAAGAAGGAAATAACAAATTTCACACAGAAAAAAAAATCTTTTTCTTTTCTTTGAATGTTTTTCTCTGACTTTTCAAACTCTGATTTCAAGTTAGGGAAACAGATATTCCTTGTACCACTCCCACACTCCAAATGTTTCCTGGCCTTATGTAAAGATCATAAGGAAACACAAGCTCACCTGTTTTTCTTGTACACTCTCTCTTAAATTAAGTAAAAAGACATGAATGCCAACACTGAAAAAGATTAGTGGGTTCTCTTCTTCTGAGAGTTTGTCTTGCCTTAGGACATTTTATTGTCTCTATTGTAAGAAAATAGAAGAGAATGCATAAGTTTTTGCAAAGAATGTAAAGGACATTAAATAAAAATAAGTGTGTCTTGGGCTATGAGAAGACATAAGCATAGTCTGCAAACATGTCCGTAATTACTCCCTACTAAATGGGAAACTCATGGCACTACATACATGTTGCAATAGCAGTAGGTACCTTCTTGCCTCTAAGATGAGTCATAAGAGAACTTAGCTACCCTAAATTAAATTGAAAGCACACACATTCTGCCCAGCTTTTGCAATGAATTAAGAATGTTCAGACAACAGACTGTCTTCCATTACAATCCTGAATTACAACAGTCAAAAAAGCTGGTGTGTATTTATCCCATTGTGGTATTTCCTCTCTTCTGAATCTGTTTTGTGCAAAGCCACTACTGATATCTCCCCTTACCCCTCACAGTCACTAAAAGACGCTCTCTTTCTATTTATCATTCTCTTAATGGAGCTCTGGCTTTACTTTCTAGTTGTTTTAATTGTATAGGTTTTTATGATTTTATGTACTATATGTGAAAAGAAAATATGCAAAAGGAGTGGATTCCTAAACTATCCTCTGGAAAATCAAAGTTTCTTTAGGACAAATACACATTTACTTAGTAATTCTGAATACATTTTGGCTCAGCTAATGATGTTCCTTAGAGAATTATTGCTTACTTCAGATTAACTACTTTCCCTCACAGCTTTTTCCTTACTTGCAGCCCCTAACAAGAATATCGCACCAATATAACATCAAATAAGAGCAAAATAGGATGACTTTAGTTAGATGATCCCACTTAAAGAGAGGTGAACAGAGGTATTATTCCCAGTGAGGAGCCCAGTGAGATGCCCGTGGTTTAAAAGCAGACACATAGCAATATATATTATTATAGTCTTTCTTTAGGCTCCTTAAGGCCCCAGTTTTACCCAGTGCTGAGAGTCTGTATATATCCTGGTAATAACTGGGATTATTTGTAGGATCTGAGGTGCTTATTCCCTGTGCATTGTACTTAGAAATAGTGAGAGAGGGGGAACAAGATATGGGAAAGGGTTGAAGGGAAAGAAAAATAGTTGAGGAATTCAAAATCACTATGGAGAACTGTGTTTGCTTCCTGCCTCTGCAATACAGTTCTTTAAACTTTAAGAAGGTGAGCTGCTGCTGTATTCCCTGTTTTACAATTCCACAATAGTTTTTGGTTTTGTCAGGAGAAAGGCTGAACACTCACACTACACCTGTACTAAACAGCAATATTTATCTTCAAAATATACAAGTGCCATAAAGAGGCCATGAAAATCATCATTATAACATTTAAGGAAAACTATAATGTCCTGAGAATATCATCCTGGACACTTAGTATATGAACAACAATTTAAAATGTACTTTGAAATTAAGTATAGCTTTTCTTTTTTGTTTGTTTTTTTTGTTTTGTTTTTGCTCATAGCTCACACACACAAAGGGAAGCATTTGGGGATTTTTTCATTAACTGTGTCTTGTATTAGCAGTGACTTGGCAGTCTCAGGCATGAGTTCAACCATTTCTCTGAGTTTACACCAAACACTGTGCTGCTTAGTTCAGCTTTTAAAGGGTTCCTGGCTCATTCATTTCAGGGAACTGCAGGCTGCCAAGCCAGATGAAACCCATGTCCATCCATTAGAGACTGCAGGTCCAAGAAACAGGCATGTTTCCTGCTTGTACTACAAATCCTGGAAGAAGGCAAACAACTCTTTTTGTTCACTCAGTAAAATGCAATGGAACAGGTAGTATATAGTCATGTAATTGATGCATATGCAAAAACAATTGAATGAAAATTTAAAAATCAGTTCAAATTGTCACCTAGTTTTGCAACTGTTGCAGTGTAAATAGTTCAAAAACTTATTGAAAGTGTATTTCCTAGAATTGCAAGAATCTTTCTCAAATCTTAAAAAAATGCAATAATGCCTTAAAATGGTGCTCCCAAATACAATGAAAAGTTTTATAACAGAAATTGATAAGTATTAAATATCAAATACTGTAATATTTTCATTCTTTGAAAAGTCACAGGCAGTTTTTATATCTGTACATGTTTATTGGCTTCATATTACAGCTCTAGGAATCACAAGCTTTTCTGCTCTGGCAACTTTTTTGAATTAATGCTCTGTTTGTGTTTAACATCTAGTTTTTATTTTGCATGAGATTATTATTTATATGACATGGGGATAAGATAATTAATTATGATTAGTGTGTAGTTATTTCCATTTCTGTGTCATCCTGAGATTTTGTTACCACTTGTGTGGTTTAAAAAAAAAAGATGAATGAACTCATAATATTCACTTTGGTTTTAGTTCTGATAAGCATCCAAATATTTTGATGCTTACTCAAAGCTTATCCGAAGTTTCCTATGCTCTTGAATCTGCAAAGCTAGTCTGAAAACTTAGACAGAGAAGGGCTTTCCTCATGAGGCTTCCAGCTGTTCCACCAATGGAACCCGATGGAAATACCATTAGGTCAGATTTTCTTCCAATGTTCCAAATCTTTAGCATCTGTACAGAAACCGGAAATGAGAAATCTTGCCCAGAATTAGTATTATAGGAAAAGTTGGATTCTAAAAATAGGGCAAGAGTGACTGGTTTTTTTTTATCTTTTCCAAACTGGTTAGTCCATGAGTAAGAAAAAAAAAAAAAAGAAAAAAGTCAAGAAACCAAAATTAGAGCAGGATCAGGTTAACGGGTCCACAAACAACAGCCTACACATCCAAAGCCCTGTCCTCCCTAGAATTTGATTGCCTGCTATATGCTCCATTTGCAGCAAAATTCAAATCTGGTAACATTTTAGAAGCTTTCAGGGATAAGTGTTTATCCTCATTCCAGGGAGGTATTTAGAAGTCACATGTACGTGGGTAGTGCACTGACTGGAGGCAAAGGTTATCTCAGCTTTGTACATAAAAATCTTTGTATTTATGCTGCTTATTAATATTCTGTGGGAAAGGGGAGATACTAGCTATCAATGTTATCTTCTTCAAATAGGTCTAGTTCCAGAGTAAGTCTCAGTGAAGTCGAGGGGCTAAAGCTAGTGTTAAATTCAACTGATCTCATTGAAATAAATGGCATTTTTGGGTGAAAGAATTGCACAGCTTAAAATGTCCTCTGCACTCCTGGTTGATATAGATGAAGTTCAAAGTATGCCGATTCTGTAGAAATGAACGGTCCCTTTTAATGCAGCTCAGATTTTCCATAAACTTGTAATCTTCTATATACTGTGCTTCTTTCCACTGTGCCGTGTACTATACCAAGAATCAAAGCTTTTGCTGCGTATCCTCTGATTTTATGAGCTCTTGCCAAACAGGTTAATCTGACCATTCAAATGCCAGAAACTACCTGAGATCAGACCACTCATGGGTATTCATGGCTGCTACCAACATACCTTACAAAAACACCACAGCAATGAAGTGCTTCACCACATAATGTGAGCATTAATTCAGGTTAATTGACCTGAAGCTGGGAAAAAGTTGTGAGGTTCCTCTTTTTCTGTGAGAGAAATAGGAGTGCGGGAAGCCTTTATAAACAGGCAAACAAGAACTTCCAGTTCCCTCTGCTCCAGAATAGAGATGCTTTTAAGAGCACCAGCACCAGTATGCTCCAGCAGGCTCGTGTTTAGGACCCCCACAGTGCTTGCTCAAGGGTGAGCAATTGAAATGGGCTCATTAAGGCAGACAGTGATTTAAAAACTGAAATGCTTTGTGTCAACTGTCCAGATTAGTTTGCTGCCCAGTCTGTCTCTTGCCTTGCTTGAGATCACAAACTCCACAACCCTTTAGAGTGCTGTGTATAAAGGCCCTGTGCATGTCACGCTCTCAGCACTTCATCAAAGACATTTCATCTGGCACAAAGTGCATCGTATTTAGCCATTGGTAACCTCTCTGCAAGGAAATATTTCGTAACCTAAACTTTTACAGATATGAAAATATACAGAGGAAGTATCAATAAGGCAAAAACACAAGTATATATTAGCCCTTGAGCTTGTCTTCAGAAGACATGAGATTAAATATAAATATAAATATATGCCAGTGCAAGCATATGGCATTACTGACTTTACTCAGTCCTGTTTCTTTTAATTCCTTTATGTGTTCTCGGCTCCTCTGCACCTCAGACAGAAAGGTAGGGCTCTTATTAATCTCCCAAATAAGGAAAAAGCAGGAGAGATGGTGGGTTTGGAGAACTCCTAGCGAGTCCTCAGAGGAAAAGTCAGGAAGTTCAAACAGAGTCTCCTCCAACTCTGAGGCCAGGCAGGGGCAAACAAGGCTGCCCCGGGCTGGGAAGCCTGGGCGCTGTCGAAGGAGTCCTGAGTGACGTAGGAGACCCTGGAAAGGAGGAGTTGGAGGATTTTAAAGATTTATTTAAAAGACTAATGAAAGACAGCGCTAGCGCTTGTCTGCTACAACTCCACAGTCTGAAGTAACACTTCCACGACATGTATGGGGAGCAGCAGTTCACACCAGTGCAGTTCCTTCACCTTTCAGATCAAAGCTCCGTCTTTGATCCTTTAAGTCAACTTCTGGAAGCTCACCTTTTGAACTTTTAAACCCAGCTGGGGGGATCATGATAGGAGAATGGCTGGGCAGAAAGCCAGGAATGGCTGTAGATTGCAAAGCCAAATTTTGTCTTTTTGACTTTTTGAGATCTTGAATTTTCTTGATAAGTTTATAGCACTGCACTATTTATTTTAAGCTTCCTTTTTATTGTTGTGGGTTCAAGTGTTTTCTCTTTGGGACTGTTGCAGGCACTAAAGTTTTAATATTTGTACTTCTTTGGAAAATAAACACAGGTTTTCCTAAATGTGATTGATATAATAAGGAAGAAAGCTTCAAAACAAAAGTTCCAAGGAATAAATTGCTGAGATAGAAAAGATGAAATTTCACATTATTCTGTCATGAAACTTTCTTCAACATTTTTATAAAATATTTCCTGAGAGGTCCATGTTACGTTGCATGAAACATAAAGAAACCATCCTAATTCTAACAAAACATATGAACAAAGCTATAAAAATAAGGGCCTATAAATTACTTAGGAAATATTGTAATAACTTGGAATATTCATGACATATACTGGAATAGCACAGAATAGTGCATCCCTGTATCTAGTTATTCAGTTATCATAGCTTATGGTTTAACAAAAATAAGCACAATGCAATATTGCCATTACAGACAAAGTAGGACATGAACAAAAAGCACTGCTCCCTGTTCCGTTGGAAACCTCCACTACTGGCCTATATAAGGAATGTTTCTTTGGGGGAATTACAGCAGTGTCTCCCAGACTTCAGCAATCTTTTCCTCTTGCTCATATTTTGCAAAGCAGAGCATACAATGTTAACCTGAGATGAGTATTGCAAGGTAGCCTGAAGTCTCACTCTGAGACAGTGAACTTAAAATCACTGTATCCTACACACACAAACCCTCACTCTTGCCTAAGCAGACACATATCTGAGGGCAGGGGCTTCCTCAGCCATGACAGTAGTAGTAGATTAATTTTCTCAAAATTACAAAGGGAACATTTACATCATTCATATTGGCCTTGAAAGCAAATATTCATCCTTTAATCAAGTACAATTCCCAGAGTCTTGAGCCTTTCAGTACCATCCTACATTAATACGGATTAACATGTTATGAGATGAACCATATTATGGAATTTAGCAAAAAATATCTATGTCTATTAAAGGGATAGCCCTATCTAACCCCATATCAAGTTGTTTCCCTGCTGATTAAAGTGGCACAGTAAATTGCTGCCAGCTAATGATGGTCATTTGTGATTCAACAGTTTGCTGCTCCTCA
This sequence comes from Eudromia elegans, assembly GCA_003342815.1. Lineage (NCBI taxonomy): Eukaryota > Metazoa > Chordata > Aves > Tinamiformes > Tinamidae > Eudromia > Eudromia elegans. Next base: position 961,302 of record PTEX01000241.1, on the reverse strand, counting down.
GAATTGAGATGATTGAGCAAAATATTGTTTTGTCACCCAGGAAATCTGCAGCACACACTATCCCCACTGGGCAGCACAGTCATTTTGCTTTTGAAATCCGAAAGCGACAGTACTTACACTGCAAGGAGAAGACTCCTTCAAGGAGCAGCTATTAGAAGCAGTTGTCCTCCTTGTTCTCCCTTGCAGAAGGGTGGAGATGTCCTTTGATATAAAATGCCTCCAGTTGTGCGGGTTTTGACTAACAAAGTTTAAGCCATTTGGTTTGGAACCATCAAATAGTTTCCTTAGAAGCTTTTATTTGGGATTTGTGCCTGGTACAAAAAACAGTTTCTGCTTTTCTGGATAGCGATGTGAGAATGGTGAATCCTGAGAATAACATATGATAGCAAATTGAGAACAAATTTTAGGGGTACAATGAGAACAATTATGATGGTGATCAGCTAAAAAGAAGACAGCTTAATGAAAGCACGGCAGGAAAGGAATTCCATAACTTTTCACTCACTTTTTTTGTATGACTCCACATTCTGCAACAGCAATCACCTCTACAAGCCCTCCTAATAGGGAAGAAACATGCAAGTTTCCAAAATATGCAGAAGATAGGCACTACACACAGCACTAGATTTGCATGAAGGTTGTTGCAGGTTGATATCTTCCAGATGCACTTACTTGTACATCACATACACAGTGATTCCAATATGCCCAGGAGGTACTGAGCTTAATCTTCAACTCATCAGCACATACACAACGAGTCCTACGCATCCTGTACGCATAAGCTGTGCTGTGCATGTGATGCCAACGCAATCTGCGCATGCACAGAAAGCTCAGCCGTATACAAAATGCCTGTGCCTTTAGGCGTCCTGAATCCAGAGCAGCAGGGCAGTAGCCCACAAGTCTTACAGAAAAGCTGGCACGGAGACCTCCCTGTGTCCTCTGCCACATCTCCCACCGTCCCCTGTGGAGAACAGCTCAAAAGACTCTGACCCAGCAGCAGGGTGGGAGGTTGTGCGATACCTGCTCAGACTACAGGGCTCTTAAAATGGAGAGAAGGGCCTACCCCCTGTGATGCCCTTCGTGCTGCCTCCGAGCTGCAGCTGGCCACATCAGCAGGTCTGACTATGTCTGGCAAATCCAGCTGCAGCAGTCCCGGGGCCACGTTTAGTGCCACAGAGTCACAATAAAAATAAACTTGTAGTTTTTTGATTATTTTAAAGATAGATAGTAAAAAATGACTACAATGAGTGAATATTAATGCTCAGTATGATGTTTGTGAAAAAAAATAGTGATATTTACTTTTTTAAAACAGCAACTCGGCTTTCAACTGATCCTGTGTGCTGATAGCTTCCTTGAACAGTTCCCTTTGCCAAGTCTGCTCTTCCCCCAGCCCTCACAGTCCTGCCAGCTCAGAACCAGGTAGCATTGTGAAAAGTTGGACCTCTTTCATGACCTGCTTTTTGCAACCTTTCTCATCCTATCGCTTTAGTGCTTTCACACTCAGCTGTAGTGCAGTGCTGTGTCCTGAAGATGTGAAGTGAGCAAAACATTAGCAAACAGTACAAACTGTCGTTGTCCTGAAACGCTGCCCAGCACCCAGCTGCGAGCCCTGGGCCAGCACTGTCCCATAAGAACCCCACACAGCCCTACAGCCTTCAGAAAAGTGGCCAGAGGAGCACTGCCACCACCACCAAGGTAGAGATGGCCCCGGGCCGAACCAGAGCTTTATCCCGCTCCATGCCAGGACTTCCCTGTACATGCCTTCTGCCCCCTGACACCCCAAGTGTGGCACATTGTATGGACTGGAGAGAACAGTTTGCAGGCTGTGCCTGCAAGCCTGGAACAAAGCCTGGGGCTTCTCAGTGCTGAGTGCCCCTGTGTGATGTGTTTACAACCACGTGTGCACTGCCCCTTGGGTGCAATGGGTGCTGGGGGGTCTCCCTAGAAGTATATGGTATCCCCAAGCTGCGCGGCCTCCCTGGAGATGGATCCTGGGCCAAGCCAGAGTGTCCTCAGAGGTGTCCTGCCCTTAGGCCATGTCAGGACCTCCCTGGACGCACCTTCTGCCCGTTCCTGCCAAGTCTTCCAGAGGTGCCGTGTCCCCAGCCACGCTCCCGGCTGCTGCGGTGCCTCACGGCCCGGCCCCCGTCCGGGAGGAGGCGGCAGCGTGGATGGGGGTTCGCGCAGGGGAGGGAGCCGGATGGGTGCGGGGCACGGGGGCCGCCCCGGCGGGTGCCCCTGGAGGAGGGCGCGGTGGGGCGCCCGGCGGCGCCGCTGCCCCCGGCAGCTCCGCGTCCCGCCCGCTCCGCGCGGCGGCTGGGGCGGCGCCGCCGCGGAACGACTGGACCGGCCCGGCCCGGCCCGGCCCGCGGGGCAGCGCGGAGCCGCCGCCGGGGAGAAGCCACCTGCGGCCCCGGCGCGGCCGCTGCCTCCGCCTCCAACTTTGTCCAAGTGGCGGCGGGGAGGCGGCGGCGGAGGAGGAGCGGAGCGGAGCCGGGCGGCGTGCGCGGGGGCGGGCGAGAGGTGGGCGAGCCGCGGCGACCCTGCCCGCGCAGAGGCGGGCGGGCAGGCGGGCGAAGGCGGCGGCCGGAGGATGGTGGCAGGGGCCGGGCGGGCTGCAGCGCCACGGAGCCCCCGCGTAAGTGTCCGCTGGCGACCGGGGGAGCCCCTCGGTGGGGCAGGGACGTGGGGCAGGGCCGGGCGGTGAGTAACGCGGGCGAAGCCGCGCCAGGAGGCAGGCGCGCGGCAGGTAGGGCTGCGGAACGGGCAAGGGCGCGCGTCCCCCGCGGGAGCTGCCGGCGCGGCCGCGGCGCGTCCCGCTCCTGCCGGCTCTCCTCGTGCCTCGGCGCCAGGTGCGGAGCCAGCGGGCAGGGCGAGAGCGGCGCGGGGACAGGGCCGGGCGGGGCACCACAAAACTTCTTCCCCGTCCTCCTGCTGCCGCCGCCGCCGCAGCGCCCCGTGGGGCGAGGGGCCGTCGGCGGGGCCGCAGCGCCGCCCCCGCGGGCTCCCGGCGGCGCGGGCGCTCCCGGCGCGTTCCCGCCGTCGGGGCGCAGCGGGCGCAGGTGGGCGCCGAGCGGGGCTCTCGGCGGCCCCCGGCGAGCAGGTGAGCGGGACGGGGCCGCGCGAGGGGCGAGAGCCGCCGGGGCAGCCGCCCGCAAGCCCGAAGACTTCGGTTTGGAAGGGAAAGCCAGGGGACAAAGGTGGATCTAGTGCAATTGGCGCGGTTTAGGTTAAAAGGCTCTGCCTTCTCGTTATTACTTTTAAAATTCATTTTGTGAATGTGAGGGCGTTTGCAAGTTGGCTTTTGCAAGATGAGTTGCTTAAAATGAAACTTTTAATTGGCGTCGTGCAGTTAATCTTTCGGGGCGTTAGTGTCACACGGCTTAAAGCGAGGGTTTCAAAACCAAAATCAACTTATTTGCTAATCCACCGGAGCTCGGATGGGAGCTGTAATCACCTTTCACTTGTAGTTCCACTTCAGCCTGATTTGAAATCAAAATCTTTTTGTTTACAAGCTATAGGAGAAAGGAATTGTGAAACTGATGTTATCATTCTTGTAGTTTTCAACTGTCAGCAAGATTTTTCCCTAATAGCTTTAGACATGTCAAAGACCAAAAGAGTCATGTCAGTCTGCCTGGGGCAGAATTCACATCCCACTCTGGGGAGCTTTGCCGAGGCTTTGAACAAGGAAGATGGTATATTCAAATGTTCATGACATGATCTGAGACCATACGGTATACAAATCAAATGTGCCAGGAATATCCATATCTTGTACGTATTTTCTTGCAGAGCTCCCCAAAAGGTGAGGATGCTGCGTTAGCTAGCTGCTGCCGTGCATACTATAAAGTTTTGTAGTTAGATTTAGCAAGACTCCCACTAATTTGTTCTTGAACTATGTCAAGTTGCCATCCATTTATGGTTTTAGATAAATTACATGACTATTTTGCTCTTCTAGAATGAATTGTGAATAAGCCCATTGTTTTCCTATGTTATAGGAAATGCAAGTAGCTGTGGACTGGATTAAATTGGCAGCCAGAGTGCATAGCTGGTCTTGTCACACAGTGTCTACAATGGAATAATGCCACTTCATAGAAAAATTAGTAGCTTTTCTATAAGACTCCTTAGAATGGCAGCTGCTACTCTGCAGAGCAGTTTTTAAGAAATATGTGTTGAAAGGGATTGCTGTTGTGAGATCCCATTGAAATGCAGTGGGTCTACCTCTACCACAGGTGTCCTAATAAACCCCAGACATCCTGGGTGATAAAATGCTGTTTTGGGTCTGTGGTGATTCACAGTGATTTGTTCAGAGTTGCAGGCTTGTTACCAGCTGGAGGCAGGAGAGTGCTCATTCTTTCTCATTTAAATTTAAACCAAAATAGGGAATAAAGTTCACTGTGAAGGATATACAGAAATTTTAATGTCTTTAATGTTAAAGACTGAAGTGCATGTGTTCTGAAATTGGTAAAAAAAAAAAAATCCTTGTTATGAGTTAATTTATTAAATTCTTGGCATGTTTTGGTACTGTGTGCTGATATTTGGTATTTGTGTGCTGATATTCTTTCTCTAGCCTACTGATGATTGCCAAATAACAGAATGCATCCTTTTAATATTGCCTAAAATGGGAACACAGGGGCAAGGACCTGAAAGCGAGTTGCTGAGTCAGTGTTGTTTCGGGCGTCGTTAGTGTCATCCCTTGACAAGCCATAAACTTGCCGGACTTGTTTGATGAATTACTTATACCCTAGTTGGGCTCAATTCTAGATTAAATGAATACTTTCTTAACAGGGAGGGTGACAGAGCCCTGGAACAGGCTGCCCAGAGAGGCTGTGGAGTCTCCTTCTCTGGAGATCTTCCAAACCCGACCGGATGCCACCCTGTGCCACGTGCTCTAGGGGTCCTGCTGGAGCAGGGGGGATGGATCTCTGGAGATCCCTTCCAACCTTAACCATCCTGTGATTCTAACAATCAAGAAAATTAACCTATAATAAATATGATTAGCAAGTGAATACTGGATATTATGACTTAGTTTTTCTAAAACATAACATGACATAAACATGACTTAGTTTTTCTCAATGTCTTGCAAGTGTTTACCCTCTGGCTCTGGCTTTTTTTTTTTCCCCCTTTGAAATTCCTTGCCAATATGGATGCTACATTGTAAAGATATCAAAGATTTATTGGTATGGAAGGAACCTTTATGCTGGCAATATGTTTGCTGTCTTCCAAGACAGCTTCTTGTACGTGCAGTGTTGTTCTGCACATCACAGTGTAAAAAGTCAAGTTTGTGAATTTTGGCTATTTGTCTACAGAAAGTCTGAAGAAGGCATTCAACAGATGATGTTCTCACCCATTTGTAGCACTTTGCTAAAGGTTACTCTTTGTAACACGGATCTCCAAAAGAAACAGATCTGGCTCATTGTGCCTGCATTAGTAAGCAAAGTGTTTTGGTATCAAAGATAAAAGAGTGCTTTTCTGGTCAATCTCGTTGGAGTTTGATAAGCCTTTCTTTCTGGTCATCAGATATGATGTGCTGTAAAGAAAATCTTCCATGATAGAGAGTGCAAATGTGGAATACAAGTTTCCTCTTTTTTACTTATTTGCTTGCTTGTTTTAGTGGTGAGTGATGGGTTTTTCTTTTGTTTGTTTTGTTTTGATAGCAACTGCAGAATTACCTAGTCCTTTCCTTGGAGAAAGAAAGTTTCTGTAGCCTTGCCTTTCTGTCTTGCTTTCCACACTTATCCTCTGCTCTGTTGTTGATTATCCATGTTCTTGAAATCTTTCCTAACTTGTTGCTTTTTACAAGAGTGGGGATTAGTAAACAGACTGTAAACTAACACCATGGGATACTAGCTCATAAGTATTACCAGAATGCCTGTAAACGCTAATGAAACAGCACTGACCAAAAGAAATAGTTCTCTCAGATTAACACAGACTTCCACAGAGTCTTTAGGAAAAAAATAATAAAAACAAAAAAAACCCCACACACAGACATAGAAGAAAACACCAAAGTCAATGTGTTTGCGCTGATTTACTTGACGCTTAGGCAGTGGCACCTTATCATTTTATTTTTCCACGAGCGTATCAAAATCTGTGTCTTTGATTCTCCTACTATTAGGTGAGTAAAACCACACTGCTGAGGTCATGGAGACATCAAAAATGTTGGCAATTGCCACAACACCCTAAAGAGATGTCAGTATGATGACAAATACCCCACTGTGTCAACCAATTTGCTGGTTTCATTTGGTAGACTAGCTAACAGCAGGCTAGCATTTATTGTATAAATTAGTATACATGAAAGAATAGTTGTCTAGAAAGAGCGATATTGTTCTGTATCTTGGATAAGGTATGTCAAGCTAATATGGTCATCGTTTCTATTTCACCACTCTGTGGGTGTATGTGTGCTATATGTGTTTTTATGTGTGTGTATCTGGCTTTCACCTCTTAGAAAGTCTTCTGTTCAATGCCATTTTTTTCTGAATGATTGTGGAGGGTATCGTGGAATTATATAACATTGGAGAGTAACAGTTCCAGAACCTCAGTCTTCTGCTGTCTTAGATTTTTAATGGCGACTTATAGGTCATAGAGCTGAAGGACAATACTTCTCTTGTTTGATAAACTAGTTTCTTTGTGAGTCTGGCTTCATCAAAGTGAATCTTATATTTCAGATCCCAGTTTGTTTTGCCTTTGTATTTGAAACTTGTTAAATTTGACTTTACAATATCTCAGAAAAATAAATCAGTTTCAAGTCTTTAGTTTGCCTGGAAAAAAAGGCTTTTTTTTTTTTTTTTTTTTTTTTTTTTTCCCTGGCAATCAGATACTTTTGCGATGTAACGCTGCAGTGATGGGACGCCTCACTGATGGCCGCAGTCTGTTGAAGTGTCGTTTACCTGGGCTGCCTGGCATCTAGCCTGGAGGTGGGGTTTGATGAACTTTTAAAACTGAAACTTTAGTTATTCTTTTACAACGGTTTATCTTACTGTGTTAAATTTGGCTTTTTTCCTGTGTCACAGAACTTTACTTTGGGAAGCAACAGAAGCCAATGCTGGGAAAGAATTTGCATTTGCCCTCAAGTTTCACTCGCGGTTTCACAGCAGTAACTGTGGAGGAGAAGGAAGTAGATTTTCCCCAAGTTTAACAAAATTAATTTTTCTTGCCACTCCTCTATACTTTCTTTCATTCCACATCTCTTGCATTTCCATCCTGATAAATGATATAGATGACCATTCTAAATACATTTTCCATTCCTGTGACGGTACATATTAGAGGAGGCATTTGTGTTAACTGATGTTTCTTTATGTCTATTTATTCATCATTCTTCCTTAAATAGTGTTGCTGGGAATGGGATTGTGAAGTATTTCAGGGATCCTGCTAGAGTTTTTCTTGCAGTATACTGAGATGGTACCTTACTGAACAAAGCTTGTTTAGTAGTTGTCTGTGCCAAATAGGATGGGCATGAGTTGGTCAAGACTCATGAGTTGGTGTATTGTGTTCCTCTGTTTGTTCCTTGCTCCTTCCTGTTGGTATCTTGTTGAATAAAGTGAGTTAAGGGTGTAATGCTACACAGTTCATTTCGGATACATGATTAAATCTCAGAATCTTTACAAGTCTTCTTTCTTGTTGCCTCTGCTGGCCACTAGATAGGAAACATTTTGGTTTAACCATAAAAGATCATGTACACTTCAAAGCAAAGGATGTTTTAAACTCAAGTAAAAATGACACTGCATTTTTTTTTTTTTATTAAATAATCATCGTGTCCTTGACTTCTCTGGTAGAACAGATGAACCTCTAGGTTTTGACAACAAAAGTCTTGGACTTTAGCTGAAAATAGTCAGTAAAAGGTGCCATAGCCATCAAAATTGTCACACTAAGCATGGTTTAGTACCGAGGAGCATTGTTATTAAGTTAGTAATATGTATGTAATACATGCAGACTACATATAAGGTGTGAATCACACCTTTAACCTTTCCGACTGTTACCGTATGGGCTGTTTGTTTCTTTTACTAAAGTCTTATGGACCGTTGCGTGCTTAGAGGCCTAGCCACAACCCTTCTTGCACTTTGTTGTCTGAAGAGGATCAGAGAGCAACGTTTCTGACCTTTTCAATCAAGTGTAGAAGATCACTCTCATACATGCAGTCCTCTCTCTCACTTGCTCTAGAGCAGTCTATAGTTTTCAAGTGCTTTACTTCATGCTGATTACTAGTTTCACTGACAGTAGTTTTATGACGTACTCTTGGCTTGTTGTAAAGCTGCCTGAAATATTTTTTGCCTTTTTTTATTCTTTTTACAGGATGTTTCATATAAGTGAAATGTGGTGCTATCACTGGAAGTGGAAGCTGCGGCACTGCCTCTGCTTGTTTACCACATATATTATATGCATGCAGCAAACGGGTAAGTTAACAAATTATCCTCTTGATTAAATAAATAGCCTACGAGGCAAGGTCAGATGACAGGAGATTATGCTTGTGTATGACTGAATTATATACAATACAAAATTTCCATGAAAATGATGCATTATGATTATTATTTCTGATAGCTTGTATTATATTTTCTACGGACAATCTTTCATTTTATTATTTGTCATTGTTTTGGTTTTAGTTTATTTGATCTTGCACTTTGAATTCCATTTTCCTTTCCTTTGCTTTTGCCTTGATAATATCTGTATCTCATGATTTTTTCTTATTTTTTTATATCCTACAAGTAATCATGTACTTCATGTTCATCCAGGTCTTCATCCATTTTCACAGCAATGTGAGTTTGTGCCTGTTGCTTGTGTATTCAATAACTGTTGCATTTTGTAGAATAACTATAGCATACTTACTATTTTAAAACTCTTTAATGATGCAATTGATGGAACTGTTCTTTAGCAAGTTGCATGAGCATAATGTAGTAATATATTGTACAGAGCAAGAGGTTTAAACTTAGCATCCTTTTGTAGTAACATTTGGGCAGAGAGTATTGTAACACGTTGTGCCTGTTTTCTTCAAATGTATGAATGAGAGATTTCATTTACTAAATATCTTTTCCTAAACCATACATGCAAAATATTTGGGAAGAGCCAGCTGCTTTATTAGAAAAACCTTTGGAGTTTGCTATGGAGCATAAGAAAATTTTGAAGCAGACTGTAGTGTTTAGCTAATGCTGTATCAGATGAGTAGTTTAGCTGTTACGGACTTGCCATTGGAAAGAGTTGCGAAATGAGTGTTAAATATAGAAGGAGTTTCTAGTTTCTTTAAAAAAAAAAAAGTATAGTTTTTTGACATACAGTAGCAGTTTCCAGCTTCATGTTACTTTAATGCGTATTTTCCCTCTTCTTTAGACTGTGTAGCCAGAAGTATATGTTTGGACCTGACTCTCATCCATGGCTCAGCTGGCTAATGTCGTTTGTGTCTCTGTGATCCTGTGCCATACATGATCCTGGGCCATGCAGCTGCCATCCTTGGCACAGAACAAACCAACAAAAGCTGTTCTAATACGTGGTAGCTGTTGCAAACTGATGTGTGCTGACTGGACTATTAGGGCCTGAGGACATCTGACCTTTATCAATTTCTCTCGATAAGAGTATAGTTATCAGAAGTGGAAGTGATGCAACAGTGGTAAGTCCTATAGACTAGACTAACTGGTATGCTGAGGATAGGGAAAGCCAAATAAAAGCTTGCATTTGCATTCTGTTAATCACAATTAACAATCACTATTTGCTACTGGTACTGAAAAAGAAGACGAGTCAGGACTCCTATGCCAAACTTCAAGGTTAAAAGCATAAATGCCTGTGACTAGCTACTTTGGTAATTAACTGATCTGTGCTGCTGGAGAGCAAAAGGCAGCTAAAGCGTTCTGGATAATTGGGTCTCTTGTATTATATTTCCTTTCTTGACACTCATTTGGCATATAGAAGGCCCAACCCCAGTCTCTGATAGAAATCAGAGACCTGAACCTGAGTCTTTTAAGCACCTGGGATGTGGGTGGGGCGTTCTTTTTTCTGCTCTTCAAATCTAAAGATTTGAAATCTTTAAAACTTCCAGGAAATGGAAAAGACATTTTCCTATCCATCTGAATGATGAGTAGATTAATAAGGTAAGCTAGAAAAATACAGTTTCAATAAACAAACATGTTTGCTGTTGAACACTGGAAGAGATCACAGGCAGTTTGTTATTAACACTCACCTTAAAATCAAAATGAGATGTTTGCAGCAACCTGTCATTTGGCAGGATTTATCTATAAAGCCTCAGATTTCCTTCTTTTTTTTTCCCCTTTTTTCTTTTTTTTTCCCCTTTTTCTCTTTTTTTTTCCTTTTTTTTCATTTTCCTTTTATATATGTAAACAAAGATTATAATCCATAGCTGCAAAATGTGGTCTTTTCATCTGTTCTTTTTTCATAGAACAAAGCAGATAAGGTGGGAAACACTATTGCTTCTGTGTTTTCTTTTGTTTAGTTTCCTTGAAAGGTACTAGTCAATTTGTCTGTGCAATCATATGGTATTCATGATCTCCATGGCAGCTTAAATATTACTGAAGTTACTGTAGAAATATCATAGTGAGCTGTAAGTTCAGAAAGCTATTGGGGCTTAGCTTTGCCTAATGGAGGTTGCATACAAATGAGGATTAAGATCATCAGATACAAGTTTTACAGATTATTTATGGGACCATTCATAAATGCTAAAGCAATAATTTTATAGTTCAACTTGAGAACTGCAAGATTTGGCCTGCTTTCAGAAACAAGGCCAAAAGAAGTATTACACAGCTTAGAAGAGCTGCACACAACTTAGAAGAGGAGCAGAATTGTCTATGAAGGGAATATTTAGCCCTGTATTTCTACATTGTGTCAGCTGCTGTTCATAGTGACAGATTCCTTTTTCTGAAATGAACAGGTAGGGCAAAGTACTTGCAAGCAGGGGCAGTGGTGAAGCGTGGTGGCAAAAGTAGGTCTGATAGCTCAAAGGATCAATGGATAGGCTTTGACATTTAAATGATAAACATAAGAAATAAAAATATGCTACCTATTAACGTCTTAGCATACTGGCTAGAGTTATGTATTGTGATTTGGAGATAAAGTTACAAAGGGGAGTAAGTAGCTCAGTAAGCAACTCAGTAAGCAGGTTTCAGTTCTCGTCTGTGGTGCAGATGTGCAAGATGGCCTGGAGTGAGTCACCTTACTGAGCTATGTCTCGGTTTCTCTGCCTAAACAATTCATCTGGCCTCTCTTTTAAGGAGCTTACCTATCTTCCAGAAAGCCGCTGTTTATGAGCTATGGTGCTGGGATGGTGAAGTGTCGAACAAAATTAGGTTGAATCCACTTTAATCTGAGATTCAGGCCTGCGTGACTTTTTACTGGTGTACATTTTGATTGTTTCAGTGAGCCTAAGCGAGAACAGAAAGAGTGAATGTAGCTCTGGACACCGTGATCAGTGAGGACAGAAGGAAGGAACTAAGGTATTTTTGGTCTAGAGGAGGCAGAATGGGATTACATAATAACTTCAAATATTTAAAAATATAGATGCAATAGGAGAGAGAGAGAGAGTTGATTTTTCTGAACTATGGAAAAGACCCAAAGAATGACTTTAACTTACTGCAGGATATTTTAGGGGAAGAAATCTCATGTTTTCCTTCTTTTGTAATAAATAGACATTTAAGAAAATGCCTACCCTATTTAGTTTTATTCAGGATATGGAAAATGTATCTTTTAATAAAGTCAATTTTCAACTCTTATAGTGAAGAAATAGCGTTATACCTTGTACTGCTATTACCACAGATTTACACTGTCTGCAGCTGGTATTGGAGTCAGTGTTTTGTCCTTTTGTTGTTATATCAGTAAAGGGTACTGGTGTCAGTAGTCATGTTTCAGTGTCTTAAAAGAGTTTTTCATTAATCCCCAACATTTCACAAAAAGATGAGTCTTAATTCAATGCAAGCCCCTGAAATTTTCATTTTGTTTTTAGTAGCGATTTGAAACAAAATGCATGTCTTATTTTTACTCCTCAGGGAAAAAGGGGAGAGAAAAGAGTAAATCTGGAAGAAGGCCATTCACGCACATGGCTGATATGATCTGCCGTGTGGGATCATCTCTGCCTATCACACTCCATAATTGGGCCCATATAGATAAGAGAGGGGTTAAAGTCCTCTCATGTTCCTGACAGGATATCCCTGAAAGATGGGTAGGGAATAACGGTAGGAAGCTGTGTTAATGCTGGGAACATGGTGGGAAGTATTGCTAATGTGCCAGCAGCATGAGCCAGTTGTCACGTTGCCCTTTACGAAAAATGTATTGAGTTTTATCTTGAACTTCCCAAGTCAGGAAGAGTGTTTTCAGCACAGTTCTGGCTGCCTACCCCAGACGAGGGCCAAAGATCCTATCAAAGGGTGAATGATGAAATAAGTGTCAACACATTTGCTTATCTGTCTCTCTGCTAGCATGAATACGGTATGAACCAAAGTGCTTAGACGTTAGCCACATCAGTCAGCAGAGTCCTCCTTGATGACTGGGAGGCAGGGAATGTTTTCATAACGTTATTACTGACGCTTTGTGAAAATGCTCTCTTGCTATTCCTGGGGTGGGAATGGGTGTGCATATATTGTCGTGGGCAGCTAAGGTAATGGAGAGTGTTGTCACTGACTCAGGCATAGAAATTCATGTTTCTGAATGTTGTGAAAGACTCGCAAAACCTGAAAAGTTTTAAGAAAGTATTCAGCCTTTCAATTTCTTTCCCTACATAAGCATGCAAATATTGTGTGTAATTGAGAGATTAACCTGAAGAAATGTGGAAATGTAATGAATAGCTCCAAAGCATTTTCATTCTCTCTCCTTTCTCTGTCAGTCTCTTTTTATATTTTAGTGTATTTTAAGCAAACAATCAAAAGCCATCCTTTATGTTCTGTCCGCTTAGTATCCAGATTTCTGCAGTTTTGAGGCATGTTTTTAGAATTTGTGTTCGTGTAATCTTGCAGCAAAAAAAAAGTCACTGGTTGCCTTTCTTATGTTTTCCTTACTTGACAACTAATTAATGTGAAAGTAAATTACTGTTGGAGTGAATTTCACATAAATTTCACATAAACTGAAGAATACACCATTCTTTAAAGAACATAACTTTCATTGAAGAAAGAACATGCCTTTCATTAAAGGTCACGTCTTTGACATGTACAATTTTAGAATCCTTTTTGCCTGATATTATTTTTTTCTTTTCACTTTTGAAAATTAGAGGTACATGACAATTCTACAGTTCGCCTGTGTTGTTTTTGATAATGGGCAGTGTAATATCCAATTTGATGACAGATCCAGGAATAGATCCCAAAATGACTCATGGCCAACTGGACTGCTTTACAGAAGGCTGTTTCTAATGGAGGTTATAGTGTAAAGAAACTCATTAAGGAATTCATTCTTTACTGAATTTGTCTTTTTCCTTTTTTTTTTTTTTTCTCAGTAAAATTAGCAAACAGTTTAGAATAAAACTTGTTTCTGTCTCATTAAAAGATTCAAATCTTTGGGAATGTCTCTTTCTCTTTCCTCCTGTGAATCTGTAAGGGGAGTAATGTTGCTTAATGGAGCAGGTCTCTGGACAGGACAGAGACAAGAACAAGACAGATTTCCAGATAATAGTTCTGGTCTAGATAATAAATCTACTATCACATGCATTTTACTAGATATTTCTAAAAACTAATAGAGGATAATTAAATTGTTGATCTCATATGCTGGGAGACTTTTTACAAGTAAATGGCTAATATTGTAAATTCCGCATTTGTCTACTAATAGCAAGTGCTGATCTTGCACATTTTGCATGCATGTGGTTATGTTCATGAGGATTTCTTTAGAAAATGCTCAAGGAATTTGCATAAATTGTGACATGTAAATGGTCTCTAAATTAAACCCTTTCTATCATGATCTCTAGAGGTCCCTTCCAACCTTAACCATTCTGTGATTTTGTGATTGTATCACTGATATCATGAGGCACTTGAAAGATTAACATTCATATTTTTATAGCTGCCACAACAGAGAGATGTCTGAGATGGATATACTCGACCTAGTGTATTTTATGTGGGTATAAATGTATGTTATGTGGGTTAAAATGTATATTAAAAAATGACTTTGATTCTACTAGCAATGGGAAAAAAGAAGTGAAGGAGTCTTAATTATGATTAATAAATGCTGAATAATGAGACTCACCCAGAAAATTTATCTCCATTAAGATTTTGATTGAAAATATATTTCAATAAGTAATGCTATTTCAGATTTTTTTTTTGCGCTCCTCAAGCATGTGTGGAAAAATAGCATGTTTCAGCTATAGACTGTAAACATTTTCCACAGTTAATTAAAATATTAGTGATAAAGTGAAACTTTTCATGCTATCAATGTCATAATATAGTCACTCAAATCAAGGTGTGGGCCCGGACTCCCAAAAGCATTGTGGCCTGATCTGTATTCAGTATTGCTTGGTCTTGCTTGCAGATGGCAAGGTGTGCTTCAACTCTTGCTGCAGTACAGGCAAATCAAGTGCATAATTCATAATCAGAGTTATGCTTGTATAATCAGACAACTAGATAGCATTTGCACTTATGCCTTTTAGTTGCCTTCTCCTGAAGAATCAAGCCTTTTTTTCACACGAAACTTGACTCTAGTGACAAACTTGTGATGCTGCTATAAACTTGTCCCTCTTGGTTCCTTTTTTCTTCATCTTCCATACTGCGGCTTTCACCTCACTGTCTGTCATAGGGAACAGCAGCGGCTTGAGTGGTGTATTCACTGCTCTTTTCAGTTCCTCTTTTTGGAACAGTTTTGCTGACTTGTCCTCAAGATCCCCACAAACATTCACACCAATTCCCATTTTTTGAATTTCCTCTTTGCGATTTCTGAACATCTTTTTACTTCTTTAGTGGCTTGTCCAAATTCTAGTATAGCAAGGCGTCAGACCACACTGACGACAATGTAGCCACAATGGCGGCTCAGATAACTGCGTAATATGAAACCACAGCTATATCAGTTAAGAGGTATAATGCTTAATATTCTACAGAAATGATAGCAGGACATATCTTCAGAGAACATATTCCTTAAAATTTCTTGTAGACTGAAAAAGTGCTGGAAAAATAAACTGGTTAGAGAAGGATAGAAAGTTCCCATTTGTAAAAGCGCTTTCTGGATATCCCCTGCGTAGTTCCCTTGGCCTCCAGTGCGTCATAAAAAGTGCTTTATTTAGTGCTAAATGTCCTCAACAGTTAGCTCTTGCAGAACACAGAACAGGACCATGAAAACAGTGTAACACAGCTAACCTAATTTTTGAAAGGATACAGTGCAATCGGAGTTTTTCCAGTTCCAGCCTTTTCCCTTATGAATATGCTTCTTAATGGGTGTTAGGCAGAAAACTGCAACTCCCGATCTTGAACAGAGTTGTTTTGTTCGGATGCATGCCCTGGCTTCTCACAGTTCTTCTAATTAAGAACTGTGCAGTGACAAATCCATACTATGCAGCTGAAGTCATTTTTTTTATCAGAACTTGCCTTTTAGGTGGAGAAAAAGACCTCATGGTTGAAGTTATCGCAGAGGCATTTATGCAAGACACAGCCCTCGGTGATTTTTTTGTTTTGAGGTTTGAGGAGCAAGGGGAAGTATGTCTGTTTTTCATTGTCTTGAATTTACAGAAAATGTTTATGAACAGGTTTAAATTTTAAACCTTTACTATTTTTTCCAAGACTGTGTATATATTTTTGAATTCCAAAGTGTGATAGTCATATATCATATTGCATTTTAGAGAAGCTGTCACCATCCAGGGATTAATGAAATCATCTTGATTGCTGAGACACGAAACATTTGTAAAGTAACAACAATCTTATTTAATGCCTTTTCTATTGAATTCTAAAATAAAAAATTCTCTTCCTGACTATGAGTCCATAACATGTCCAGTGTTTAAAATAGGGTGCCCAACAAACTGTTTCAATCTTCTTGAGTTTTAACATTTTTTTAAAAATTGCTATACTACACAACATCATGTCTGTAATATAGATATATACAAAAAGAAAAGGCAGAAGTGCTGCTTTTGAACAAAGGCAAAGACATTGGTACATTTAGTTCGTTTGTTCTTTTTTTTTTCTTTTTTTCCTAAAACTTATTTGACTGATAATAGTATTTAAATGTAATATAGACAATGAAATCCTCTCCCCTTCTCTACGTAAGAATGGTGCATTAAATTTGCTTTGTGCATGAACTACTCTGTGTTATAGTTTATTATGTAACTAAATCAAGAACTAGATTGTGTGCAAAATAGGTCTTTTTCTTTGTCTTGTCAGCTATTTGGCAGTGTATTGCTTACATGATGTCATATATTTTGATCATATTTTGGTTTGTGTATATTTCGGCCAAAATCTCGTCATTTGACCTGGCAAAGGCACTTTATAGCAGTAGTACCACCAATATGTCTATACATCTGTCCATTTCTGTATAAGAGATTTGTGTTCTGTCAAGCTGATTTTTTTCACTCTACTACGAGTGTTACATTTAATCCTTCCATGTTCTTAGAAAGGTTTCAGTCAAAGTTAAAAGTGGTTGAAGTAGCATTGATACGGTAGTAAATTTGTCTCTTAGGTGGCACATTGCTAGCAGTAGCACTGAGAATTAAAAAGGCATACATCTTTATATGCAACCACTCCCTCTAATCAGAGAATTTTCAGATATTTTCCACATGAGTAGTACCAGAGGAGTGGTTCTAAGTTCTTTACCAAACACTAGTAACTTAGAAGTTACCTGCAAGTAATGTATGCCTGGCTTAGTCAGCTCTCTTTCGTTTTGGGTGGGTTTCTTCCCCTCTCCTCTCCGCCACCTCCATGCTGGACTATATGATACAGTTATTCTCTTTTAGGCAACTCTGCAGTTACTGACTCCTTTGACGGTGCACAGTATAAGAATATCTAAAGTTCCTTCAACATATCAGTATTGAGAGACTGGCAATTTAGTTATGTGATTGTTAGCTGAACTCCAGAGCCTTGGAAAAAAATAGACATTTCCCTTGTACTTGGCTGCATAAATGGTTTCTGACTAGCACATCATAACAATGGAATGTATCAAACGCTAGAAATGTAGCTGAGTAGAGTCTTTCTATTTTTTTAAGCTAATGTTTTCAAAACATTTATCTTTCCTCATTATCTTACTCAGCTTTTCTGGTGTAATATGCAGAGTTTGAAGGAAGATGATTATCAGGTTAAACAGCAGAAAAAATCTTATTAAAAAGAAAAAGCCAAAAAGTCATAAGATAAGTTAGGAGAAAGCATGCTGTTAGCATCTCTACATATAGTCTACATGTTGCTCCATTTTTTAACTCTGGTCTGGATTGCTTTACACTGGTTTTATTTGGTCTTACTGAAGTCAGAAGACATTTTACTGCCCCCTTGAATAAAAAAATCTAAGTTGCAGCACTGTTGAGTGCTTTTGAAAATCTCTCCCTAAATGTACAAATAGAAACTATTTCTCAGTTGATGCTTTGGCCGAACAATGCTGTTAGGTCAAAGGAAACCAAAGTTTTGTCTCATCCCTTTAAGAGATTCAGCCTGTATGGTGCTACAGTTCTGCCATTCAGTGATCAAAAAGGAAAAAGGATGAAAGAAGAGCTGCTGTGTCACTTGGCAGTGGCTCTGTGTTGTAACTTGTGGGTTTTGTCTACAGATTAGTGATCTCACCCTCTCTTAGTAATGTTCAAAATGGAAGAGTTTTGTATTCTGCTTTTCACCAGTATAATCCACATTTTACATGATTCCCAATCTGATACTTAAGTGATGTGAACTCCAGCTAGAGGCTCAAATGCACAAATTCTATTGAAAGTGGTCATGTTTAAAGACTTTTTCTTTCAACTTTAATCATATTGTATATAGTATAATGCCATATTGTATATAGGATACTGCCTTGATTTGCAGGAATTCTGAGTACCTCAGCCTTTGAATGAAATGAGAGGGGAAATTTCCGGGGAAATGAAAGTTCTCATCAGTCCCCATAATTGTGCCAAGGAGGAGACAGCATTTTTGATGTATGTGTATCAGGTTGTCTCTGGTCCCACGCCGTGTGCTGGTTCCTTTCATTCTCTTTTCCTCTGGGACTCTGGTACAGCCAGTGAAGAAATCAAATGAGTTCAGACATCCACATCTTGCTTCTACCTACCCATCCATTGATAGTGGTGTTGTTTTTAATTCTAACACACGGAGGCAAAATTTCTTTTCCCTCATTAAGAGGATTAATTTTATTTATACTGACGCAAAAGATCTGTTGAGGTTTCGTAATACGTTTACCACAGAGTGTGTTTCTAGTGAAAAGGCAGTTCAATTTGGCCAGAGTTCTAATCTTAGGGTGAGGTCTACAAAGCTTATTATCTCTATCAGCTACTGTGTTTATTCACTTGAGAAATGTGAAGATCTGGAAAAAGGCTTCCATAGCAGGGACCAACCCAGACAACAACAAAAAACCTAAAATTTATTCTTTTAGCAATTCATGCTATTTCACGTTGGATTTATATTAGCTTTCCATTACAGAATTCACTGTGAGGGATTACACCAAGCAACAGCAGAATGGAAAATAAACTTTCATATTTTAAAAGCAAAAATAAATCTTAAACTTAGAATCTGGTCATTAAAATATAAACTTTGTGAGTCACATACATAAATTATTTAATAGCAGTTGGTGGAAATTTAAGAAAACATTATTTTTTCTTGCCAAGAAACTCTTATAATTCATTCTTTATAGTTTGCCATAACAAAATTGTCTTCATGTTTGTGGTTCAGTTTCATTTTTAGGTCTCATAGTAGTTTTCATAAGTAGTCCCGATTAATCCTTTTGTTATTCCTCATAAAATATATATTCACAGAATCATAGAGTGGTTAAGGTAGGAAGGGTCCTCTAGAGATGATCTAGTTCAAACCCTACTGCTCAAGCAGGGACCCCTAGAGCATGTGGCACAGGAAATGTTAAAACAGAGACTGAAAAGTGTATGTTAAAAAAAATGACTATGATAAGTACTATCTTAGCGCTATTCAAGTAGATTTTACATGGCCAAAGCATGAAGGATTGACCAGTTACCAGTGCACATGTACCGCTAAAATGCTTTTGACTTGTTCTTTGGCACTGCCAAAGTACAATTTATATGTATTATTTGTGGATAATGAAGAACCACTTACCTGGAATGCATGATGATGAACCATGTCATTTGATAAAGTTGCTGGGCTGCATATATAAATTTGTCAACAATTAGGGGGGGGGGTGTGTGCGGAAAAGGGACCCGTTTCCAGTCAGAATATTGATCTAGTGACTATGCTTTGGACCTTTGTTGAAGTGGCTGTGTATAAAAAAAAAGCATCCAGAAAGATTAACAGCTTATTTAACTTCTCTATTTTTAAAGCTATAGCAAAACCCCACAATGGTTATCCTCCATAATTTATAATATAAACACCAAATATTTTCTGCATAGTGTTGATCTGTTATAAAAAGTAAAACTAGGTAGCATCATTAGAAGCTCTTGGAGATATATTGTATGGATGAAGGATTGACCACTTATATATGCACCTGTGTGCCGCCATAAATAATGTTTTGACTTGTTCTTTTGTACTGCCAAAATATGATGTGTATTATTTACATGTGCTTATTGAAAACGTGTCTGTAACCAAGACTCATGAAAATGTCTATAGAACGCTATATATGTGATGCAACTTAGACTTTTCTAAAGGAAAGCTTGAGCTAATTTTTTTGAACAGCTTAAGGAGAAATATCCATATGGAAACAGATTAATATGTATTTGTATTAGGAACGTGCAGATTGATCTGTCTGTGAGTGCTGCCAGATTTATAAGTTTAACCTAATAGCACAAAGCCTTTGTCCACACTCTAAGGAAGTTTTATTCTTGGGTATGGGCAGTTTTGGCCATGGAAAAATATCTGTATGAGACTTGAGTGATGTTTTTCATTGTGAGCACCATTATTTATCAGCAACAATATCAGAGATTCAAGTGAATATCCAGACTGCCAATTACATGGAAGTTTAGACTGGTCCAGCGGTTCATTTTCCTTGCCGTTGCCTGTAATTTGGCTTTTCAAAATTATGGCTCGGTACCTCTGTTTATGAAATGTCACATGTAGTACAGAGCTCTTCATTTCCACTAACCCAGGCAGAGAGAAAGGTGGCTTCTTTTACTGTCTAATTATTTCCTTTCATGTTGAGGTGAGGAAGAGATTGAGATTCAGATAGTGAAGCAAAATAGAAAGTGATAACCTGGTATTAGCACTTGTCATTTCAGATGAAATGTCAGAGATCTGTGTGGTGGAAATATAGGCACTGGTGCTATGGATTTCCTCTCATTGTCAAAAGTAGCATTTTAAAAAATAATTTATTTTAAATAACTGCAAAAAAAGCCTTATTAATAAAATATTAATAAAGAAATCACTAAAGTTTGAAAGCCAGCAATTCAGTAACTCAAACAGCAGAAGTGAAGAATTCAAGATGCCTCTGCAACTTTTATTTGGTCTCCAAATTCATGTTCATTATGATGATGCAGTTTTTAATTAGGCAGTAGCATACTTTTTGTTATTAGCTTCCAGCTCTGCACACAACTGACTTACTATGAGGGTTTAGATAATATGGTTTGCAAGGCCTTTGCTTGATATGTGTGGCCAGAGTTTGAATATTTAAACTGAATGAGGGGTGGGATTGCCAGGATCCCAGGGCTAGCACAACTGAGTGCAGATGTAGAAAAGTAGATGGTATGTCTGTCTCTTGATGCTGGAGGATGATGAGCAAAGTATTTTCATAGACTATCGTTCATCTTTCTCATTTTCTATGCCTACTTTGAAGCTGTAGTGCTATTTTCACTTACTGTTGTAATTGAAGGCAATAACTGTGTCTGCATAGTCTAGCATCTACATAAAGTCTTAAGAAATTCAGTCTTGTGGGTCTGCAAGAGACACACCTAACATCAAGGGTAGGTGGAATATGTAGAATCAAGGTCTCTACCTTCCCCTTCTACCTTTATCTTAATACAAGATAAAGAATCCTCCTTACCTTGCAGTCACATTGTAACTAATAACTGTTTGAAACATTCAAATATTATACTAGTAAACATCATAGAAGAATTTGCTAGGAAAATAGTGAGTCAGTTTTCAAAGTGAGAATTAGGTTAGAATTAAATGTGGATTAGAACTGCAACATTAAACAAGTCTGAGGATTGCACATTGAAGAATGAAGGTAAAGAATACTGAAAAGTTGCTTATTATGTAGGATTTGCCCTTCCTGTGCACTGGATGATGTCCTACAAAAACAGTAGTGCGAGATTACGTATTTGAAGATTCTTTCAACTATCTATGTACAAAGGCCAAACTAAGGTTAACTCTGGCATTTCCTAACTTCCGAGTGCTTGATTTTGCAATCCTAAAAGCATCTGCATGTTGCTGGGAGTGGTTTCTAGTGTTGGCATGTGTGCATATGTACATATGCAGATATAACTACTATTAGATATGCTTATTAGAATTTTAATTTAATCTATATGAAAGCAGCAGATCTTGTAAACAAAATGTTGGGTTTTATTTTTTCTATTTAATTAATTTCTGTGTTCCCATTTAATCAGGATGTTTTCCACCACATTTTTTAGATAGTTCGAGGAAGCTGAAGTTGACAGTTTGCTGGCTTGGAGTAATCAAGTCCCTTTACTGTGAAGCAGTTTGTTCAAGACTAGAAGAACTTTCATTATAATTTCATTATTTATTGTGGCCTTTGAATCACCCTGCTGTTAGGACATTAGTAACCTGGTTATATATGACCTGTAACATCAGGACATATTATTTCATAATAATAAAAAGAGGAACAAAGAAGTACTTTTTATAGTACTTACGTATTGCTATCACTTGCAAGATTTTGTTTTCCTTCTTTTTTTTTTAATGCCACATGCATATCTTCAAGATTACTAATTAGCCGTGTGTCATGTATTCTTTGTCATCTTCTTCAGAGGTGATGTTGTGCGCTGGTTTTTTGTGTTTGTTTGTTTTAAATATGCTTTAATCCCTCACTTGATGATTATGATGATTGCTTTGTCCTGACCAGGAGAAAGAACGCTTCACATTCGGAATACAAGATTTAGTGTTACACTTGAAAAAAGGCAAGACAAGAAATGTCTGAAGTGACTGTTTCTGGAGGAACATTTAGGGAATATTGGTATTTGGATGAGTAGGTCCTGTGTGGAATGAAGTTTGCATGAAGGATACATTTTACTAGAGAGTAGGAGATGTCTGAAATACATACAGTATTTCTGTGTCTCTGAAATAGTGGAAGAGTGACCAGAGCTTTATGGAAAGATAGGTCCTTCATCAGTGATAAATAAATAAATAGATAAATTATTTCAGTCAAGGGTAGGATATCTTTGATGTGAAAATACTCTGCTAGATGAAAGAGTGTAACTGGCATGCATTGCCAAGCTTCCTCTACTTCCTCTTAGCATCTTTGGTGCCAATATCCTCTGAGGATTGTAATCACTAAAACATTGGATTTAAGAAAGGATTTCCTTTATAACTAAGGCTATTTTTTTCTTCCTCCAGTTGTGTGGCTACTGGAAAGACAAACAAGTCTTCCAGAATTTTAAGAAACATTTGAAGTGTAGAAACACATTACAAGTCAAATTCTTCAATTACTCTGAAATAATGAACAAGGCCTTTGGAACAAAAGCACATTTGTTCATATTTTAGACCAAGTGTCCAAGCAGCCCAGTGGTCATAAATGAGTGCTTAATTCATGGAAGAGTAAAAACAAACCTAGCATGTGTGATATTTCCCTTCTACAAACTTTCATGATCTTTAACTGTTTCCATTTTGCAAAGCAAGCTGCAACAGCCTCAAGAGATTTGCAGGTAGGTTGTCTTCAATGGGTATCTCTATCAACCACTTGCCAGTCTGCCATTGAACCCAGGCATCCAAAGTCCTTCTTAGTCATGAAGAACCTCTGTATTATGCTTGTTTTGGACATAGCCTCATGTGATGGCCCTTTTTATGGAAGATGGTGAACAGAATATCCCTTTCCTGTTACCCATAGTCATGTATACCTCCTGTTATATCTGCTGTAGGTCATCTCTTTCATGACTTGAAGAGTACTAGGCTACTCATTTGTCCTGTTGTTCATTCTTAGTACCCTGAGTGCCCTGACCAGACTCACCTGGGGCACTCTCCCAGCCCATGGCCTGGGGGCTGCCTTAAGCTCAGGCTGAGCCAACTACACTTGTCTGCGCTGAGCCCTGCTGTCATAAAGCAGCAAGATTGAGGCTGCTCCATGAAGGGGACAAGCTGAGATGCAAGGGCAATCACTGGTCAATATCTGAACATTGTGAGGTGATGAGAGAGGTGCAGGGTCTATCCAGGGCATTGGATCATGAGCAGCAGGAGACTGGGCCAGAGGCAGGATTGGAGACAGACCTCTAATGTAGTTCCCGTAAGGTCTGATTAAAGCCTGTTAGTGCACTCAAGGCTCTGACAGTCTTATCTACATTGAATTTCACTTGCCGTCTTATTGCATAGTCATTTTGTCTTGTAAGTGACTCATTTTTGCAGTTCTTTGAAACTTGCCTCAAGGTATCCACTATCTTGAGTAACTTTCTGTCATCAGCATAGTCTGGACTATTCCACTGCTTTTCCAGATCCTGTCAGAATATGAAAACTAAACTAGATCCCAGCAAAGACCCCTGAGGAATTCCACTGATGGCTCTCTTAAATTCTTACCTTCATATTTGCCTTATGTTCTATTCTTTAACTAGTTAATCATCAATGACAAAACTTTCTATCTTATCTAATGGCTGCTTAGTTTCCTTCAAAGTTTTTGGTGAAGGTGTTTGCCGAAAGCTTTCTGAATATCCAACTAAACTGTGTCAGCTGGTTCACCTTTTCCCACTTAGCATGACTGAACTCTGCAAAGAACTCTTAAGAGGCTTACTAGACAAAACAATGCTTTACAGAAATCATGTTGACTCTTCCAAATAGATTGTATTTATCCAGGTGTCCACTAATTCTAGCATTTATTATACCACAGAACTCTTGTGGGAGATGAGGCACTAGTTTGGTCAGTGAGAAAATAAAATTTGACTAAACGTGTTACCTGAGTGCCAGTTACTAGGGCAAAATTTAGAGGTGTTAACATTGTTAGCAAGACTTTGGGGGATTTGCTTGCAGTGACACTGTTGTTTCAGTGCTCTAGACTAAGATTGCATGTGGCAGAAGTGGTCTCAAAAATAATAAAATTTGTTTGATCTTATTGACAACCAGTGGAAAGGACTGAGTACTTCAGTACTTTATTAAAAGGTACTGAAAGGTTATAGTAGCTTAGTTGAGTGGTAGTTCCCCATTATAATTTTGTCCTAGAGCTGCAGGTGTGGCTCAAACTGTAAACACTAACAGAAGAACATTTTCAGTTTTCAGTTACACCTTGACCATCTCAAGAAGGAGGAATCAGATCCCTGTATTTCATAGGACACCACCTCAGACAATAAAAGGAAAGAATGCAAACATCCATCACTGCAAAAAGGATACATGAATTTCTGCTTTCTTTTAACACTCAGAAGAGGCAAGAGTAAACTGAAATGCAGCAGAAGCTGAAATGCAGAAGGAAGCCTGCACATTTGCTGCACTCTTGTTTTCTTACAAATTTAGAGATAGCACTGTCACTCTGCACAGAGCAGATCCAATAGCCACAGGACTAATGTTCCTACTTCTTCCCAAAAAAATGGAGCACATAACCTTATGTGGATTCAGATGTAGTCAGATAAATAGGACAGGCTGTTTGCCCAGAGAGGTTGTGTGCAGTCTTCATCACTGGGAGTATCCAAAACAGATCTGGAAAAGCTCAAGGGCAACCTGAGCAGGACCCTGTTTGAGCAGCTGGGGTTTGGGACAGGTGATCTCCAGAGCTCTCTTCCAACCTCAACAATTTTGTGATTTCTTATTGATGGGCAATTTAGACATCAGCTAGTTTAAGATTTTTTGTACCTTTCTGTTTGAAAGACCATACAGGAGTCAGTTCTAAGAGAAAGATAGTACTGTTATGCTACTTTTGTTTTTTCAGTTAACTGGAATGCCAAGAAACTTCTGATACTATTACTTCCTGGAAAGTGATTGTTTTCTCAGAACAGGAAGGCTTGTAACTTGCAGATGAAACAGCAAAGTTTGCACTTGCAAGGAAAAACAATGCTCATTTACAAAAAAATAAAGTATAAGGCAACACAATGTAATTGAGAATACCTAAGTTAAATAATGTATTTAAGCTCCATAGTTTTTTCATTCACTTGGGCTACCAGTGTTACAACTAGAACAGAAGCTTTAGAACTAGAGCAAGACCGTTGAGTAGTGATGGAGAGACAGCCCTTGGTGCAAGACCAGCTTCAGTCACAGGCAGAGTAGACAGTTGCTTAGGGCAGAAGTCTGTGTTTTCCTGAAGCTATTTGATCGCAACCCCTTCTCCACAGAGAGGCAAAATAAAATCTTTCTTATTTAGCTGAAATGATATGAATATAAATGATGATGTGTATTTGTTATTTTTTCCCCTTTGGAAGTTGCTATGAACTGCTTTAGACTACAATATATGTATTGTGTTTCTGTCATCATTTTGTAATTATTTTGTCTCTGGATTCAGCACCAAAAGTAGAACCTTGTTAGCAACCAAGACATTTGAAATCAAGAGGGACAATTATCTGCCTAATCATAAATGCAAAAAGTCATTTCTGGCTGATGTTTGTAAATCATACCCAGTGATGACTAGTTGCCTAAGTACTTATATGCAGCCCTCTGCCATGTCAATAAATAGAAGCTGTTTCAAGTTGCAGGTCATTTTAGTCATGGGCCATAAATCATTTTAGTTGATAAGCGAAAGATGTGACAAAGATTAGCTAAAAAGGGCTTTCACTTGCTATGGTTATTGCAGTTCAGTGTAGTATGTGATTTGATATTGGAAGATGTGGTCACAGTTACATAACCATTTAGATGATGTCAAGCTTTCTTACCTAAATGGCACACCATGGATACAAAGTGGTACCTGAATTACACCAGCAATAGGTCTGTTCAGAGGTGGAGGCATTGAAGACATTTGGCCTGCCTCTATCCTAGGTAGGTCATCAGCCAGTCCTCTGGCATTTTGTAAGCAACCCAGACCTAACTAAAGAAAATACATAACCAGTTATCATTTAAGCTACTGTAAGAATTTTTGTTCTTGCAGTAGTTTCAGCTTGAAAGTAGTGACTCAATTATCACATACCAGAGAATAAATTAATTCTTGCTAGTACAGTGTAATACCAGAAACTGTGTTGGCTGTTCTGGGGCTGAGGTGAGCAGTCTTGAGACTGAGCACAGGAGGGATAGGAAATGGTAGGACCTGCAGTAGAATCACAGAACTGTCTGGGTGACCCAAAGTCATTCAGACTACAGACCCAATCTATCCTCCTGTTCCACCATAGTTTATTGCATAATACCATTTAAGAAAACTTCAATTTGTGTAAGAAGATGGTACCAGAAGAATTTCTGGAAAACTACTCAGATGAGGAAAGAAGTTATCACTAAATTGGACAGATTTTAATTGAGTTGAAAGAAACATTTATATCAGTTTTGAAGATGTGTAACTTCAATTTATGGGATAAAATTTATAGCTGACATGTTTTAATGAGGCACAAAAATAATGCCTCAGAAATTCAGGGCAAAGTTTTGTGCCTTTTTTTTAAAAGGACTTTAATATAAAAAAAAAAAATCTTTTTTAAGTCAGTGACAATGAAATGTCTTGATCTATTTGAAATGGCTTATTTGAAATTATTTTGAAGATTTTGTTTTGAGGAAATTTCTTAATTTTGAGTTGTTATCAGGTTTGATGAGGAGGTCTGATAAGCAGCTGTCATGTTTTTATCTCCAAATCATTTCTTTGCTATACTGAATTAACAGGTCTGGATCAATTGACCAGAGTGGCTCTTAAAGCTCCTACAAACTACTGCAAGGTTTCTTTACCTTTACATGGACACTGTGAGAAAATTGTATTGAAGAGTCCCTTGCTGGTTTGCCCATTCTACTGAGTAGCCTTCAGTGAAAAACTTGCATTGATTGGTACCATGCAAGCCATACAATTACTAAGATAGACTTAATAGATTTGATTTAGTAAGAACTAGAAAATGTGTGATACACTGTCTCCTCTCCTCCCCTCTCCTCTTCTCTCCTCTCCAAGAGATGATAGGTTACAGATGAGTAGGTTATTGAAGAGAAAGTAAAATAACTCTTTAATTCTTGGGCAAGAGCTGTCTTTCAGATCTTGGATTTAGGGTCAGTTGGGGTGATGAGAATAAGCAAAAAAAAAATCCATAACTGAGGAAGCTCTTTCTACTGACTGTATTTTAGTTGATCTACTAGCTGAGAGTCCTTCGTAGGAAAATCTAGAAGAAAGAAAAAACAAACATAAAATTGCTGAGTTTTACTAACTGAACTGTTGACAACAGACTTAGTCATAACAGCGTTGATCTGTCCTAAAACTCTGCTGTTCCTACTGTTAGAGTCGACCATAGTTCTATCCTTGAAGTCACTGACTTCTCTCGTAGAAATAGTGCTGTCACACAGTTGTAGCAAGGTGGATTTTGGTAGGCATGACAGGATACAGAATTCAAGAGCTGCTTGGTTATGTACATAAGTAGTTTGAAAGGAATTGTTTAATTTTTCTTACCCATGGCAATTAAGACACTGTGGTCAGGGTGAAAGGCAAGACTTCCTTTATTTCCTGTTTACACTGACTCTTTACTCTGTGCTCCTTTATGATGGTTTTGGACTCTTTCTCCGTATTCCTCAGCGCTCTAACAGTCTGTCCAGCTTACTGCTCCCACAGCCTTAGTGCTAGACTAATTTCTGCAGAGTTGTTATGAAATAATTCATGACTCATTCATTTTTTTTGCTTGTTTCTGAGTGAAATATGCCACTAAAAAAACCTTACTGTGACATGGCATGGCGTGCTTACCAACAGGTTAAGTATGCACTGCTGTGTTTTAGCAGGTCGCTGCTGCAGATTCTAGCTTAGACATGGCAGCCTTATTGCACTTCTTCCCAAATCCTGTCTGTACAGTGGGCTGCAAATATGCTTGTGCCCAGGATGCTGCAAATCGGATGGTATTAAGAGAAAGGGAGGGTCAGATTTAGCTTTTGCTGTTTTTTCACCAAACTTTGCTGCCTTTTCCTGCATCACCCTTGTGTGGAGTATAGCGATAGCATGATTTAGCAAGCAAGCAAACTCTTGTTATGGTGTGCCTCACCTTATTTTCAGTGGGTAACTTTCCTCTTATGACCCTGTTTTACAGATAGGACTCACCCAATAACAGTTTTCCTTGCTCTTAGGCCAGTTTTTGTATTCTCTGCCGTTATATCCTTGGAAGTAATACACTGCCCTGGGTAAGTTGGGCCTTGCATTTTTGTTCCGGAGATGTTCAGTGACCTGAACATTCATTTATTTATAGCTTATTTTAGTTTCTTTGTTCAGATAGATATGAAGATGGAATGATTTTCAGATTACTTTTATTTCCTGTTTATGTAGATTCTTTTCCTCATGCTACATGCCTGGGAGAGACCAACCTGAATAATTATTCAAAGCTAGCACCACAGCTTTATGAAATAACATAAAGAATATGTATTTGTATAAAGAATTTTCTTCACTATTTTCTGATCTGATTTTATAACCATGATAAGTTGTGCATTCTCCATATCTAAAATTTCTATGCCTTATTAAGGTGCACATCTCAGGATGCACATCACAGGAAAATGTATCTCAGTCAGAAATACATTACTCTAAATTTGTTTGCTCATTTAAAAAAAAAAGATCATCTCACATGATTGAGTTCATTCTAAAGTCTAGTCACAGAAAACAGTGGAGTATACAGAATCATCAGGGCAAATATCTCAGTGCACACAGGAGCTTTTTCAGCGGTCAGTAGGTTTTGTATTCTTAATTATTTCTGCACTACCAAGACTGGATCCAATCATATAAATACCTGAGAAAGTAAGAAGTAAATTGGAAATTAGGCAGTTTTTCAGTAATCTGAAACAATGAGAACATTTCCATTGCTTCTGAATTAATGAACACTAGGAAAGATGCGATATCATTAGTTTTGTAAAAGTAGTTCAAAAACTGTACAAGATACCTGTTGCAAACAAGTTGACGAAGTATTTAAGAATGAATGAAAAGATTCTAGTAAATGCAGCATCTAGCATCTCCAGATAAAAGAGAAAATATAGGTAAAATATATTTTTATGAAACTTATATAATAATATTATTTGTATATTACACTATATAAATTTTATATATATTTGAACACATTTGCCTTTCAAAACTTGAAATTTATTACTTTTGAATTCCTGTTTTTAAAACCTTATCTAGACTCCTGATAAAATATCTGGAACATCTGGGTGGGCAACTGTGACCAGAGTTCGCCTTAACTTTGTGCTTGGCAGGATGATAAGATGCGGGTGTGGGAGATGGAGGCGCTATTCAGATGAGTCTCCTCAGTCTGCTTTTGTACACTTTACTGATATGCTTCATTAGCCCCCGGAGTGAATTTTCAATGCAGGGAAGTGATTGTGGTGATAAGCCCTAAAAGGGCTGAGATAAAAGTCATTAATAGCTTCATTAATGAACCCAGGTTTACAGTTTGCAGTTTAATAGTTTAGGCCACAGCATGTGTGAAGAAATTAGTAGAAGGAAAAAGCCCCGAGAATGCAGTTCTAATCCATTTGTAAGATAAGGGAAGTTAAAATACCTTGCCATACTGTTCAGCATTTTGCAAAGGTCACAACAGCAGTGTAATGTAATGGCAGTAGAATGTACCATAGCAACTGGTGTGTATTTTATTTCCTCCTAATTTTTTATTAATTATTACAAAAATCACTTTTTTTTGTTGTTAGTAATTCTATACCATAACCCAGAGATACTTCTTTTTGCTATCTCCCTCCAATTTTACAATGAACACAGCATAATTGCAGCTCCATATCTTTATTAAAAAAAAAAAAATGCTACCTCTTAACTGTTTGAGTCTAGCTCCTGGCATTGACTATGACTGCAAAGTAAGTCTACGCTCAGTAGGAAAAATGCCCCACGATCTTTTAAGCCTGCTTATGCTCTGCAGAGTGGTGCATTTCTTTACACCATTGTGTTTTAAAATGGTAGCTCAAAGATTACAGTACCCCTGACTTTAAAATTTGAGTTCTTACAGGAACAGGGTATTTGTGATTAAACTCTATGAGTGAAAACAGCAGGAATTGTGAGCTTGCCACACACAGAGCTGTGTTATGATTAGTACCACTTTGGTGTTTGTTCTTTTTATTAAATTGATTTTATTTTACTTGTCCACGCTCCATCTCTGGAAGGCCCAGGACTTGCTGTCCTAAAGCATCCAGTCCTTGAGCTTTGGAAAATTTCCACAACAGTAGTTTTACTGACAAATTAGGATGTGATTCTCAGAGTAGGTCTAGATATTCTGTCTATCAATACTGATAGCAGACCTTAGATACTTAAGTATTGTTATTAATGCGTACTTCAGGTGCAAAACCAGAGAAAATTGATAAATGGAGATACTGACTGCTCTCTGAGAATTAATTTTGCTGGAATATTATCTTCAAAGGAAGCTTAGGTTTTTGAGATGATGGCACATGTTGGTATAATAGAACTTCAAAGCTTTGTTGTATAAAAAAGTCATCTGCATAGTTTAATATTTTGAAATAAGCCAAGGCAGAGGGAATATGGAAGTAAAATTAGGGTGTGGCTATCATTAATTGAAGAGTTAAGGCAATTAATGCAGTACAATGTGTTAAAGGTCAAGTAAAGGTACAATATTTGGTTGTAAATGTTAGTGTATAGCCATTATTAAGAGAGAACAGTTTGTCCATTTTGTTTTATGGAAGGATGATGCCATCAAATTCTGTCTCGTACTCACTTCCTGTCTAATTTCAAGGAACACTGTGCACCTGTCATTATACTTCCTAATCTTTTAAAAACCTCTTTTAAGTGTGTCTCCAGAGCTAGCAAAATACCCATTTCCTGTCTACATGATATGTAAATAACAGATTCATGAAAGAGGTTTCCTTTGGTTAATTGGCTTGGTTTGCTTTCAGAAATCAGAGCAAGGCAATTGTAAAACTCTGCTGTTTCCATTGAGTGGCTAGTGTTTTAGATGTCCTTTCCAAATATTGCTGATGATTGCAGAATCATGACAGAAAATAAGTAAGTAAGTAAGTAAGTTCCTCCACAAGAAGCAAGTTCTGTTAAGATTGAGAAAGAAGTTTTGTTCTTATAATAACCTGAATAACTTGCTGATGTTGATTTTTAGAAACGAGAAGTCATAAATCTCTTTTCAGAATTCCTCTTTCAGCAAAGAACTAAATGATTCTGCTGGTGCGTGAGAGCTGAAGCTGTTCAGTATTGCATAGCTAAATGCAATATTTATTTAAGAAATTTCAAAATGCTTTATGTCACCTTTCTATTGTTTGTTTGCTTTGCATCTTAATGAAACAGATTTCCAGATACAGATGTGATGTTTTTAACAGAGCTAAAGAGTCTGCTACAGAGCTAAACAGGTATCTGTGTTTGAAACATACATCATGTTTTCAAGCCAAATTTAGTCAAACCCATCACTGTTTCCTTCATAAACAGGGAATACTTTCTGTTTTTATTTTCTCAAGTGGTGAGAAGAACAAAATCAGTTATTTCTGATTTGATAATTGTGATTATAGTGTCTTCTTGCTTTTCGTAATAGAAGACACAAAAAAATACAAGTGAGGCACATGAGTGAACAACCTTAAAAATTAAATGCTTAAAATTTGATCAGAATAGAACTTGTACCTTTGAAATCCATTTGTCTATGGAATATTATTCTTTAGAGAGTGGTATAAAATGCTTAAAGACATGAAAAAAGCACTGGAATGTGTATGGAGAAGTTTTGTATAGAGATAGTGATAGAAGTAGATGCTAGCCCTTCTAGTTTTTTTCTTTTTTTTTCTTTTTCCTGTTTTTTTGTAGGTATGAATGAGACACAGATTCTAATCTAACCCTATTCAACTTAATTAAAGACTTTCACTTACTTCAGTATGGCTTTGTGCAAGTCTTAAAGGAATTTTGTCAATATTCAGACTTAATATTTTTGTATTGCGTAACAAAGGACGTCAAAAATAGCTACATGTATAAAAGTAATAAATTAGTTAAAAGGTTGAGAAAAAAAGAAGAAAGAATTCTTTCTTTTGTGTGTATATTTACATGAAAGTATTGCCAAGGAGAGTTTGGGAACAGGGATATTTAAGATGTCAGTCCTGAAACTTACTTGTGTTTATAGTTTCAGTAGACTGCAGTGGGAGTTTTTGACTAGAGCTGTTAGAGAACTGGATGGAAGTAAGAAGAATTAATCACATAGTCCAAACTAGCAAAAATAAAAGGCTCAGGCATAGTCACACAATGATTGATTATTCTAAGTTTAATGCAAGGAGACACATGACTGTGTAATACAAGACTGCTATTTGCATTCATGATTTTTTCATTTTCGCTGGCATGAGAATGAGAAACACACAGGCCAGAGATGGAAATCAGTGATACAAGGGTGGAGGAGTGAGTGATTTGAGTTATATATGCCATTCCCTTCCATCTTTACATCTGTTAGAAAACAGTTGCTGGTGCTGTATCACTTCAAAATTAAAATGTTTGGCTTGTTAGGGAATATAGGGCATAAAACAGCACTACACTTGTCAGAGTAACACTAAATGACCCAAACAGACACACTTCTCCTCTCCAGTACATATAACTTTGTCATATAATACATGACTTTATTCGGTTCTTAGCAATGCAAATTAGAGATGTGATTTATGACCTCAATTTCACCTGTGAAACCTAATTATTTCCAAGAAGTATCTGAATAAAAAAGAAGAGATGAAAGCTTCAATTGGTTAAAGGGGCTTTAACTGCTTTCCAATCTCTCTTAACCTTCCTATTAGTAGAGTACAAAAACATAGTTCATATCATTATTAAGAACATCCTTTCCATTTGATCTGTGCATAATTGATTGAGTAATAAGAGAGAGTAAAGCATGGTTGAATTTCCATGCAGGGGCTGAAGCGAATACTAGTATGTAGATATTGAAATAGATATATCTGGTTTTGGTAACTTCTCAAGAGGACACAAAAATACTCAAGTACTGAAATGTAAGTGGCTGTATCTATTTGATATTGAAATAAATACTTTGAAGACTGTTATGATCATAAAACCATAAAAATAATTCAAAAGCACTATGTGAATCTCAATTTGAAAGCATTATCTTGCATGCCATAAACTCTCTAAAAACTCTCTTGTTACCGTGAAGGCCCTTCCCCAACCGAATCTCCTATCTACTTACACGTATTTTAGTCTGTGTGTTTATTGTACTAGACCATAAACTTACTAACTAGTACTTTTAAGCCAGCATATCTAAACTGAGCTTTCAAGTATTTGTAATACCTATTTTGTCTCAAACTTATGTTACTTTTCTGAAAAAAAATCCTGCTAAGGCCAA
Source organism: Eudromia elegans (assembly GCA_003342815.1). Taxonomy (NCBI): domain Eukaryota; kingdom Metazoa; phylum Chordata; class Aves; order Tinamiformes; family Tinamidae; genus Eudromia; species Eudromia elegans. The sequence continues at coordinate 927,800 of PTEX01000241.1, read as the reverse complement.
AACTAGCAAGTGCATTCTGTTATTTTTATAAGACTATCACAGGAATGCCAACGAAAATATTCTTAAGTTACAATGGGTGTAACACAGGATTTTCACATTACCCCCTCCCTCTGGGGGAAATCCATAACTTTGTCTACAATGTGAACTCTGCTCAAATGGGTCAGAGCAGATTTACCCAGTCAGTGTGTTTGTTTCCACTTCCATTTTCATTGGCACACAACCAAACAACTAAGGGGAAACAGGCAGTGCTGGGCCCCCACCCTGGCTCTGAATATATTTTCTTCTATTGTAGCTGGTTCCCTCAATTTCCCAGATCAATCAGTATCTACTAGACTCACTGCTGTGACAAAGTCAATTGCTGTCAAGAGATAGCATATCACGTACTAGAGGGATCAAGAGTGGCAGTGATAACCCAACAGAAATAAACACCTTCTAAATTCCAGAGTAAAATAGGAGATAGAGGCAATATGGAATATATGGAAACATGTTGAATTTATAATGGTCTCTCTATTGTGCAAATATTTTGAGTGCATGAAGAACATCAACTCTGGATGTTCGAGGGCTATCTCAGTATTTTGGAGACTAGTCATATAACAAAGGGAGATAATATCAGTACTTGGATAATTCCATATGAGAACTGGTTAGGATGTTTGTCTTTAGCGACCATGAGATCAGTTCCCTAAAACAGCCAGTCTGAAGCCTCAACAGCTTTTGAATGAACTTAGCACCCTAAACTATGCATCCAAATCAGTACATTTCTATCACATACAAAAATGATTGAGAATCACACTGTGATATATTTATTTGTGGAAAAATAAATAATGAAAGCTTTCTAAAGGCATGGCTACATCAATCAACTTGTTGTATCTTGTTTTAATGAAAGTCTTTTGTCAGTTCACCACCGTTCATATTAAATGCTTCCTGAATCAGTAATTCACGATTCTTACTTCTGCTTTTCTAAGCTTAACCTCAAATTCAAAAATGAAACTTTGCTCTTCCTGATTTTTAGTACATTATTACTACTACTGACTTCAAGCAGAGTCTGACAGATAATTTGATTATCATGTTTGAAACAGGATGCGCTGGCACCTGTTTCCCTTGGTTAGTTTCCCCTTACATACATTGACCACTTCTTAGTGTTGTAAATGAGACACTATGAAATATGCCCAAGACCATTCCCTGGTGCTGACTTCTGAGTTAATTCAGTGTCCCACATTCATACTATAAAAAGCAGAGTAGCTGTATTCAGGTTGTGTGTTGGGAATGGTCCCTGGCCTGTGCTAGCTACTGAATTGTGTCCAAGAACTATTTGGACAAATGCTAGCTGGGCTGGCCAAAGTCGTGCTGCGGGTTATCCTAGTGATTTAACGCTACCAACAGTAGAGTTCCAGAATCAGGGTCTGTGCTCTGGAGCTACTCACTTTAGCCATCAAAATGTAGCTATTAAGCTCATGAGAAGTTGCTTGAGATTAATTTCAAGTCTAAACCATAAGATTTACAGTCCCTCGCAGTTATGTTTCTTCTTTTTGGTTATTAAACATCTGCAGGTATTCTGAGATATTCTAGATACCCAGAGAGAAAGTTGTTGACTTGTTGAATTTTAAGTTCCCTGCCTTCATGACTTTCATGTCAGTGAATTCCACAGTCTGAACTTGTACCATGTGAGAAAATGTCTTACCTATTTTTGATTTGCCTGCCACATGTAATTTTGCTAAGTGCTCTGAAAAAAAATCTTGTTGAAATTTCCTGTGAGGAAAATATGATTTTTCAGTAATCTTTTAAACGATCAGGGTTAGAGCATCAGGAAGAAGCAATAATAAAGAATGACTTCACAGACAACAGCTACATTTTCCTATATGAATGTACCAAGTAGCAAAGTTTCATTATTCTTAGGTGCACCAACTGGTTCTACCATTTAAATAACACACTGTAAAACATACTGTAGCAGCAAAAGAAGATGTGAGACAAGCTGATATCACTGGCTAGGACATAGTACTCTCTTTGTCTCCTGGATTTAGTGGCTAAAACCCAGTTGTTGAATAATCTGTGAGAGCACAATCTTGTCTTTCATCAAATTATAAAAGGCTCTGCCAGGGTTATGTACTATTTCCAGTCAGGAATATGGAGGCTTTAAATTCTAACTCAGTACAAGGAGTGCTATGCAGATGATGCAATGAGAGTGATGCAGAACGAGAGTCTGAACTGAGGTTTTAATAGTGCTTAAAATAGTCTTTTTTCTTACAAAGCTACAGAAAAAAAAGTCACACTTGCAAACTAAGAATAGTACAGAGAGATGTGAGATTCTTGCCTGTTGCAGCTTTATTTTGTGTACATTTGCAAAATGTATTTGGTTATGTGTGGTTCACTTTTAAGGAGGATAACGTAAAGTTTTACTCATAAAAAGTTTATGAGATTTTTATCTCTTGAATTATGCTGAATATGTTATGAATTAATCTGTTCAGATGGATTCACACTCAAATAGGTACCGTGTTTTTATCCTATTAGGGATTCTTTCTATGCCACATCGTAATATGAATAGATATTTTAGGAATATTCTAGAGAATTCTTTTAAAATATTTTGGGACTCGTTTTTGATGATTCATACTACACTGCCAGATACTGTAGTAACTGGAAGTTTACATCAATAGTTGGAAAAAATAAAAACGAAGCAAAACAACAACAACAAAGGTGAGCTAAAATACCTGTCTACACACAGAAATTTAGCTTCAAAGTCTGCGAGTGTGCTTCTGATGGCATTGCAGAGCTGGACATTCCATATCAGATCCCACTAGCAAAGGATGATGGGACAGGTTTGAACCTCCCCCAGAGGAATAATGATTCTGTTTTTCATTGGGAAGGGCAGGGAATAAGAGACTTTGACATTGTGACAATTTTAGAAAAAACATCACTGGATTAGAATCAAACATTGCCTTTCCTGGCCTCCAGACAGTTAAGTAATTTGGGAAGGAAATTCACAGATTGAAGGGAAATATTTTTGTGACAGATTGATTTAAAACCCCTCACAGTAATTCAGTCAACAGCTCGGGTATCTAAAATATGCCATGTAGGCTGGGAATAAAAGGAAGGAAGAATATGGATTACAGTATGGATGCTAGGCCAGATGTGAAAACATTTCATGTGAATTAGTTTGTTACATGAAGTAATGTGTGTGCCTGGGAGTCTGTCTCTCTTTCTGCATGGGTCTTTGCTGTGCTGTAGTTATTACTGCCTTCCATAAGAGGAAAAGAAAATGATCACAACTAGAGAGAATGAGACCAGAGAGAACAGCACGGTGGTTTTCACCGCTCAGGTCTAGGCAAGGCCTCCCCTGATTTCATATGCCAGCAACTGCAGTCACACGCCTGCCTCCTGTTTAGTTTGTTCTCAGACTTCTCCGAGGTGAAGACATGACCAAATGCAGGATGCACATTCATCTCTGCGCAGGAATGGACTTTAAACATCCTTTTTTAAGTCCATGCTTAAATCCAGATGATATCATTGAGTGATTTTAAGAAGAGCTCAAGTACTTTATCTTTTTAGGGCTATGCACGTGGTAAAGTGCAGAAATATTATTATTACAATTAAGAGTTCAGTACATTCATACACAGTCACAATCATATTTCCAAACAGCAGAGTTGAGCCCTGTCACATCTTATTAGAAAGTACAAATATTTGTACACACCAGAACAATAATCTAATTTCCATTTATTTATTTATTTATTTATTTATTTATTTATTTGCTGCTGAGAGAATCATTTTATTTTGTTTCTGTCATTTTTAAAAGCATTTATTAAAATATAATTTGGATACTTAATCAGGATTAGGGCTGTATGTTTCAGTTGACGATTACACATGCTAACATTGAATTGTTTTTTATACATAGTAATTTTTATAAGTGCATAATGTAGAAAAAAAATATATCTCTTGAGAAGATAAATAGATTTTACAGTTTGGGAAGTAAATAAAGAAGTAGAAATGAACCTGCTACAGCTCCTCATTTGCAGTTCCTACTGAGAGAACTTCAGCACACTGTGGATTGTGCAGAGAGTGGTCAATAAAGTGTTCAGAGGCTTCTCTGTGTGCCATGTTTAATTAAAAACCTTAATGTTTTGTATTAAAATGGGTATAGGTAAAATCTTGCAACTGACAGTGAGTAAATAGATCATTCCTTTAAGTTTGGGAGGAACAACACGTAGCAGCTCTTTGCAACCATATATTCACTCTTTCCATACAGGTATTTAAGTGTATCTACACATTCCCTTAACCTCTGAAATGATTTTTTTAAAGAGAATAAATCCAAGCAGGGATGGCGCTAGCTACTGCTGACACCTCTGCCATACTATAGCTGCTCTGGATTTAATGTTTCTGTCTCATGCTGAAATAACACAGGTCTGTTTTTTCTGTCACCGTTCCAGCCCACCCACATCTTGGTGGTTTGGCCCTTCCTCTTGCTCGTCTGCAGGTGTGTCCATTACTAACCTCATTCACCCATCTATTTGGAGTCATAAATACATTTGGCCTAACGTTTGGCCATATCTCTATAGATTCTGCCTAAAGCCCTCTGAGTTATGAGATCCTGGAAACAAAAGAAAAGAATTACAAGCATTTTATTACGTCGAACAGAGCAAGACTTCTTCTTGCCTAATGTTTGTCAAAACAGATATTTTCACACTGTCACTGTGAAGAACTGTAAGGTTTCACTTCTATTTTAGGCTTTACCACACGGTTGCTGTGTGTATAAGTGGCTAAGTCACTTGACGTCTGTGTGCTTTTCTTGTACTTGGTCTAAAATGACAGTAATTTTAAGCGCTTTTTAACATATGCAGATTGCTTAAAGGTTCTCAGACATCTACATAAAAGCAAATTATTATTAATTCTGTGTTGCTGTCTTTTATATCTAAAACATTAAGTACTGTAGCTAAGATTTTCTGAAGCATTCGGGGCAACATAATTCTGTTAAGGAAGTTTTCATAAACTGTTTTATTTTGGGGTTTTTTTCTTTTTTTTTTTTTTTAAATCTACCCCACAATTGCATAAATTTACTACAGATTCTATTCATGTGAAAGTTGTCTCCTCTACAGAGAGAAGCAGAGTTAAGCATCATCTCTAAATGAAAGCTTGTAGTTTTCTGTCTTAATTTTACCAGGGAGATTTTTTGAAACTACCAAGAATACTAAGTCAACCAAAACAGACTCTTATTGGCATCCTGTGCTACTGCCTACACTTTACGTAGTCATTAACCTTTCTGTCCAGTGGAAAATGCTGCAGAGAAGACCAGTTGCATGCTACAGTCAATGAGTATAAGAAAAAAAAAAAACCTCTATGCAAGCTATAATTTAATGTAAAAATAAACGAGATAATATATGAACTGCATGAACAGATACAGACACTTCACTCATTTCTTTCAAATGTTTTCTTTTGGTTTAAACCTATGGAGCTTAAACAGGCCATGTCCCAAGCTTGACTGTTTTTGCTGTTTAAACAAAAAAATTGGCCAAACAAAATTTGCTGTCCAGCCATTTTTCAAGGTTGGATAAGAGTGAACGGGAAAGCAGGTGGAGAGGTAGAAGTCTTTTCTGAGAGACAAATACAGAAAATAAAATGGGGCAAGAGGTGAGGTATGGGGAAACAATGATGAAGGAGAGAAGTAAGAAAGGATAAAAAGTTAGAGGAAAATGTGAATATAAGCACAGATTTGGGAAGTGAGTGATGGAAAGTGGTGAACATATGAGAAGGAGTGGCAAAAGAAAAATGTGGATTTATAGGAAGAGCTCATATAGAAGGTTCCCCCTACAAATCTGGAATTCAGCTTTGGTGTTCTGGATGTTTGTGTGCAGTTCTGGACGTTCAAGTGCCTGAGTGTGTCTTCAGCTGCTCACAACGTGTGAAAATCACTTTCACATTGTGTGTCTCAGTCCTACAGATGAACTTGCTTCAGTAGTTCAAGGAGTGGAGTGCTGTAGCTCTCAAGAGACAAAATCTAGAAACGAGATAGGTGGAGTATTGGTTTTGTCCCATAGGACAGAATTTTCTGTTGTGGTTTTTTTGTGTGTATGTGCTTGTATCCGTACGTATGGTACATTTACACATAGTGTTTCAGATAGGCCCATGTTTTAGGGCCTCAGTGCAGAATGGTCTTTGCAGAAAGTAAAAGGCTTGTATGTGAAGTAGACAGGAAAGTAGTAGGAGAGTGGGAATAGTATGCTCTTGTGGTTAGGAAAATTGGCCACCATGAGAATGAGATTCCATCCCTGCTTTTGCCAGTAAGTTCCCAATAATGATGGCCAAACTGCTTTGACCAAAATTTTCCATTGGCCACTGACTTTGGATTATTTGAATTTTCTGCAGTGGGCCAGATTGGCAGACTCCTCTCCTGCATTTAAACTGCATTTGTTTAAAATCTTTGATAGTGTGCTTTGGACATATAAAATTCTATGCAGGTACTAAGAAGGAGAACCCAAAACCCATGGAAAATTTTGCCATTTTTGACCATTGTCTCTGTGCCTAACTTTCTCTTTACAAAATGGGCATGATAAAAGGGAAAAAGCCACTTCCCAAACAGCTGCTGATGTCAATTAACATTTATGAATCACACAGATAGCACTGGTGAAAGCTCTAAAACACTCACGAGGAAATTATTAATTTTCCTTTTTAGTGTAATGTTGAAGTGTCAAATTAAATTTTTAACAATTCATTTATTAAATGAAACATGAGTCCTGTAGAAAAAATAGTGTGTGATTATGAAATTAACACTGTTCACCAGGATATTCACATGGAGAAAACAAATGAATAGCTGATGAAAGTTTCAACTTTGGAAATATTGACATTGAGTGCTTGAGTTTGCTGAATTGTGAGGGTGTTTATCTTACCTTTTTAGCATATTCAGAGGAGGAGGAAAGATGAAGTGTTTCTGTATTTTCTGTATTTTTCTGTCTTGTAAGCAGTAAGAATTCTTGAGAGGAAGTTTGGTGCAAGGAAGGGAGAAGGAGGGGATATTCTTGACCAAGAGTGTTATGCTTCGATTTGTTCCCATTAAAATCAATAAAATATCTCATATTGCTTGCAGAAAAGTTTGTTGTGTGTATTCCAAGAAGTATTTGGTATCCACAGTTCAGAACTGGTCTAGGCCAATAGGATTGCAAAATATCTGTCATCTTTGGCAGAAGTTGCCACAGCAATTTTTCTCGTTAATGAGTAAAATAGGTGGTGTTTATAGAAAAATAACTGTCTCATGAGAAGCTGTGCAAAAAGTTCCATTCAAAACCATTCTGTTTATATATAGTTTTGTTGTTTATTTTCTTTCCTTTTTACTTACTACTGTGGACATGTGCATGAAAACAGGATATTTCTCCTTCAAATTGCAGTCGTGGACAGAATAGCCACTATGCCAAAAGGAGCCAACCCACTTCAAAAAAAGTAAACTACTCTGCTCACCAAATCTCTTTCTTCCATGTATGTAAAGTTTATAGCACTTATTTTCCTACCTAAATTTAGGAAGTGTTTTTTTGCATCAGTTCTATAAATCAACAAACCACTATGGATATGATGAAATAATAGTGTAGTAGTGTCAATAGTATGAGAAGATGAAATAAGTAACAACAGCATACATAATATTTATATTTTAGTATTCATGGAGACAGGAGAGATAAAAGTATTTTTGTTATGTGTGCTAATGCTTTTTTATTTACACAGCTTAGAAACCACAATAAATATTCAGGAGAGAAATAAATAGAAGACCTCAGTCTTGTTTTGGCTTATGGTAATCAATAGAATTTGTAAACAAAGCCTTCTCTTAAGGGTGTCTGTGTTTTTCTCTGACACCCAATTTTGACTCTTCTTTTGACTGAATTTAATACTCTATCAATTAAGAAATACAAACTAGACATTACTCTTACTAATAAAGTAAGTTGCAATTAGTTAGTATAAGTAAGTTAGTATGAGTAGTGTAGGTATAGTTAATTTAGTTAAAAAAAAGTAGTAGTATAAATAAGTTACAATTGTTAGTAAACAATGTCTTATAATTTTATTGCATCGAGATATATTTTAGGGGTCCAGTGCTTACTCATTGCACCTGTGTTCTTGTATGCATTTATATCACCTGAGGATCCAATCCGAATGGCTGAGACCTTGGCTCCAGGTTCATCTGCGTGCAGCTGCAAGCTCCCGATTGCCCAGGCACTTAGTATCGTTAATTTCTCTGTCAGGAATGAGTAGGAGAGTGCGTGTGGCTTGTTGCCACATCCTCAGCGCCTGTAGTTCTGGTACTAGAAATACTGAAGGTGGGAACAGGAATGGGAGAGTACGTGGTGAGAGACAGTCCCTGACAGAGCTGTATGCCAGCTCTGTACCTCCTGGAGTGTTGCTTGCCCTGGGCAAGAGACCACAGCAGCTCCAAGCATGCTTCTCCCCTTCCTCTTCCTCTCCACCTAGGGTGCTTCGCTGAAAACCTATATGCATCTGGGCAAAATTGCCTGGAAGAAGCCCATCATCTGTACGACTGCAGGATTTATATTCAGTGTGCTAATAAGTAAATGTTCCCTCCTGGTTCGTAAATGGAACAGCAAGGTTTCAGGATACGTGATTGTACAGATTTTCAGAGAAATTAACATGGATAGGCTTTTGCTTGTACCACATAATGTTTTCCAATATCATGAGTGTCAAAGCTTCCCGAAGCTACCAGTACAACTTTAAGACAATTCTTTTTTTTTTTTCTTATTTGAATAAATAAATATTCCACAATTCTACTCTATTGTAAACAGCCATCATTTGACTCTGAAAACTCAAATGATAAATCTTTTTATCTCCTTGCAAGCACATGGATTCATGATTTACTCATTAAAAAAAAATTAAAATCTCTGCAACATATACGTAAGGACTCTCAGATGTAAACTGCTTCATTTTGGACATGCCAGTTCACAGCACAGAAGGAGTCCTGTATAAACTATAGAAATAGGGTGTGATCTGAAGAAATGTGGAGAAACTGAGATCACAGCCCAAGTCCTACAAGTTACCTTGGCAGAACACTTTACTTTCATAAACAAATACGATGCTGAAAATTAACTTGCTTTAGGTGACAGTTACTCTTTTTATGAAATAATGTTCCTTAGAGAGTGGGCAAGTGAGAATTGTGCCTCAAAATCCCTTTGCTTGCAACAGAGTTGTTTTATAGACTTCTTCAATGCTACAGAGTAAGTGTCTGTTTACTAAGGCTGAATACCATACAACATGAGTTAGCTACACAGGGCTTCAGCAGTGGGGCCGTCAAGACTCCTCCAGAGGACCTTGTTACATCTATACCAATGTTATGGCTGCTTCCTGCACAAACCTGACACTTGACTTTTTTCTTATTTTTAGCTTAGGCAAATAATAATGCAAGTTCACATTTTCCCATCCTTCTTCACACTGTTGCACTCTTTATGCAGGGTTGGGGCCCAGTGAAATGTTTGCGGAGTAATTTAGCATAGATCTGCTGGGCAAAGGTTATTTTCTTTTGTTATCTTTTGGCAATCTTCAGTTTCCATCAAATGTGTTCAGAGCTACTTTGGCATATTGTTATAGATTTTAACAGCAGGCAGATCACAGTAATAATATGTTACAATAAATGATGTAAATGTATGATGGAAGACTAAATATAAAAACAAGTTAAAATACATTCTTGAGGAATAAATGGGCCTGAGATGTGCACATTGAAGCACAACAGGTGAGCAAAGGAGTATGAGGAATCAGATCCAAATTCCTTAGAATCTTACTGCCATGAATATGTCAGTGTTGCTGAGTCAGCATGGGAAGAGTGCATAATCTGCTGTTGATCAGTAACTCACTGCTCCCCTATCTGGGCGATGTGGAGGGTATTTGCTGGAAATGTTGGTGACTAACCTTTAAGAACTCTAGAGAATTCTAGCTACTTTCTGTGGCCCTTCAATTCATCTGTTGTGCTGTTGCATTCCAGTGGCATTCCACCGAAAACAATGGCATGGCACAGGCACTGTAAGAGTCAGCATCAGTCCGGCAGCCAAAAGATTAAATGATAAGTCATCTTTTTAGAAGTTCAATTAAAGAAATTAATTCATTTACATTTGAGAATTCAAAAAACTTGCTTTTGCATTGTCATTTTGGCACAACAGCTCAGTATGCATAGCAAATACATATTATAGGCACAAATGAATATTTAGCAGTATAGTGTGTGGTCCTTTAATGAAGGATTTCATATATAAAATATTATCTTAGTGTTTCTCCAACATTTATGCCTGCTAAAAAACAGAACGTTTTCTTCCTTTCTTCCATCCATCCATCTCTGCTTGTGTTTTTCTGTGTAGAAAAAAAATAAGTCATTGTATGGATAATTAATTTCCTGTTATATTATCTCTCTTCCTGACCTCCAACCTTTCTCTGTTTTTATTGCCAGCTCATGGATGCTACGACTGTAGAGTTGTGCTAACTGACCCCTCCGGAGTTTTCACTTCTCCGTGCTTCCCCAGTGATTATCCCAACAGCCAAGCATGCAAGTGGATCATCCGAGCACCTCATGGATACATCATCCAGCTAACGTTCATTGATTTTGACATTGAAGAAGCTCCAGGCTGCATTTATGATTCACTAACATTAGACAATGGAGAGAGCCCAATGAATCTTTGTGGCATCACTGCCAAAGGATTATCATATAACTCTACTGGAAATGAAATGATCGTGTCTTTTAAAAGTGACTTCAGTATTCAAAAGAAAGGTTTTAATGCCAGCTATATACGAAGTAAGTAAACCTAAGATATTTAATTCCTCTAACAGCTAAAATATCCTGCTGGAAGGAAATCTCTTGTAAGGATTAGAATACTTTTTGAAAGAACCAGAAATGCTCCGTGAGAAGAAAAGACAGGAGTTTGTCAGATTTCAAGATAAAATAATAGAGAATGTTCTTATGTATATTTTTAACTAACACTTTGTGGATGAATGTAAGTTAGTTTATTTTGAAACATGACATTCTTGAGTGCCTTAGAAAAATATTTCAGGCACAGAAAGACTTTAGGCCTCACAGTTCTTCTCTCTGCAAACATGAACTGGATGGCTTAGAAGCAGGTTGCCTCACCATCATGCCAGCCTACCTGCAGAAGGATGTAGAAACGGGAAGGAGAGCACCAGTGGGAGTTTAGGCCGGCCAGAAGGAAGCCTAGCCCACACTTCTGGCCCTGTGAAACTCCCTGTGTGGGGGAGTTTAAGCAAACGGCAGAACTTTTCTCAACACTTCTTCCAGCCTCTGGAATTAACTCTCCCAGGGATAAAGTATTTTTGCAAGTGTATTACTTTTCATTCCTGTCCTTTGACCTGTCTTCCTCTTTCATAATTACAAATCAATGCTTAGATTTTAGAAAGCCTAACAGCTGCTAAACAAGGCACACTTCTGCTCATGCTTTCTTTCTCTGGGAGAAAATGAGACTACAAATCACTCTTAATAGCTTGTTGCTTAAAACATTACCAGAAGTTACTTGGACATGACAGTAAAAAACTGCAATATCACAGAAGGAATTAGGATGATTGTTTGCAGGCCTAGTATGTTACTCTCCATTTATTCAGCTTAGTTTGCAATTGCATACTCTCAAAAAGCTTCCTTTTTCTTGAAGTCATACCCCCAAATTTGGGTGGTACTGTATTAATCATTTATATTATTGTGTCACACATATTCTTTTGGTTGGTTAGATGCTGTACAAACACAGAACAAGCAGGCTTGCAATTATCTTTTCCTCCATAAACATATCTGTCTACTGCAGAAAGCTATTTAAACATTTATTAAACATATGCTATTATTTAAAATAGATAATAAACTACAGGAATCAGAAGACAAAATGACTCATGACTGTGCACATATCATCTGTGTGCAGCTCTGAAAAAAAAAATGAAAATACCAAATCAGGGAAGCTAAAATATTTCTTTCCATTGAAACTATTTATTGCTGATGTAATTAATTTAGTGATAATCCTGGGAACCCCAGTTCTTTTCTGGAAGGGAAAGTAAATTTCCTAAAATATTTATCTATTTAAAGATTGTTGTATTCTAAGAAATCATAAAATCATGTGGGTCATAAAAAGTTGTATCAAATCAGATTATGCAAAATTATTTTGTTATTCCTCTTTAATATTTTAATGTTTGATTTTAATCAGTAAGATTAATTTCAATAGGAATCAAAAGATGCGATATTAGCCTCACGGTCAGAGAATCATTTGTGTATATATATTTATAGGTAATGTATCTCTATGAAAGAAAAGTTAGGTTACCTCCATGCCAAGTTGATTAGTATCTTACCTTCTTGGGTAGCACTATTGCTGTTCATACATTTTGAATAAGACTGGTACTCTCCACTGTGAGTGAAGGTATCGGTGACCTTCACCAGTGATTTATATTTCCATATACATATTCATTCAGGAGCTCCATGTTAATGGCCTGCTTTTAGGCTATCTAAACTAGGGCAGCTGATTTGTGATTCATTACTACAAATATTAAGTAATATCTTGATTCTGACCTTGGGTACCAGAAGAGTTGGCCGTGTGCATCTAAAAAATGTTGTAACCACAGGCTGTATTCTGCTTATTGCCCACAGTTGTGCAATTGAGCTGAGTTCAGTAGATCATCTCAAAGAATATGGCAATGTGCAACCTGGCAATGGATACAGAAATGCAGTTTGGTAAAAGGATGATAATGTACTGATTTCCTTTCATAAAACGTCTATAGTTATACATAAACAGGAGAACATCAACACACACCAAAAAAGAGAAGTCTACATGGTAGATGTCAGCCCTACATCTTTTATCCTGACTTGTAAAGAGTTGCCATAACTATTAGAGGGAAATGTACACCAGTTCACTTCCAGCTGGTGAAATAGTATAATCCAAGGAGATTCAAAGTTCTATTGTCAAACTGAAATTATCATCATTAATGCCATGCATAGACAAAATCATGGGTTTCTTCCAGAGAGAGAGGAGGACTAATCCTGTGTTTCATCTACAGTACTCATACTTTCTTTCATTTCTCATGAATGATCTTATATAAATAATAAAATTAAAGAGTTAGTGCAATTTTTATTCTGACAAAATTATACAATTTTGGATTGTTAAGGGCTGCTTGAAGACTCACAGCAGTTCACTATCTGGAAATGGCATTTAAATAGTGCAGCTTAATATACAGTATGTACACAAGGCAAAATATAAGTGGGGAAATGCAAATATAAATGAGTAAATGAGTCTGGAGAGGGGCCTGACTGAGAACAGAAGAGCTTTTGTGTGTCTGGTGGGTTTTATGTAGCAGTGGTTTCAAGTGAAGTTTCACTCCATGCTTCCTGTTACCCAGAACAAGTTGGCTGCCCACAAAAATGCTGGCTCTCTTGCTTGTTTTCTGCAGCCACGCACCAAGAGCAGATAGATGGGCCATATCTTTGGCTGCAGTGAACACATGCAACTTTACTAGTCTCAGTGGAATACAGCAGCTTAGATCAGTTGAAGAGCTGGCATGTTAAATAATTTTCGAGTAATAGTTAAGTGTGTAAGTAATAGTTGCACTGGCGAGCAGAAGTCAGTCAGTTACCAGAAGGGTCAAAAAGAAAGCCAGCAGACCTCCGTTCATGCAGCAATGCTTGAGACAATGTGGCATGTAAAAATGAGCACATGGATGAGTAATACTGGGTTATCCCAGATTAAAAGATCAGTTCTGTGTGGTCTTAAAAACTTTCAAATAGGTGTCTGGGTTGTAGATACTTGCTGACTTCATCAAAGTCAATGCTTTTCCCCCAATAACACTAAAAAGGCAGCTGAAAGCAGAGAAACTGGAAATAGCAAAAGCCACCTCTCAGGGCACTGAACCATGCTGAAAAACTGTCAAGGGGTGGGAAACAGGCTTTCTCACAACTGACTGCAAAATACCGTCTAGCTACTCCTGTCCATACTGCTTATGTGTCAAGAGGTGTATGTGATGAGGGACAGCTGAAAGGGAGGCAAGTGAGGTAGGGGCTCTGAGAAGAAGCAGAGGCAGGCTTCATGTCATCACATAGTCCCATAAAAGCAGAAGCAGATTGCAGAACAATAAACTGCCTGTTGCTGGTTGCTCCTACTGCGTCCAGGCTGCCAATACTTTTGTACGTTTTTCATGAGGAAATAGCTGTGTGTCCAGAAGAAGCCTTGTCCCATTATCTTCCTAATTGAAACAGTTTAACATAATCCTGACTATATAGTCTAATCACTTGGACAAGCAGACCATGGATGTATGTATAGCCTCCCTTAGGAAGCAACCAGTTTCTGAAATGCTAACATCTGATATTCATCAGAATGATGACTGCTGTATAACAATAATTAGGACAGAAATCTGCTTTTAATATCAACGGCAAGATTTGGTTTTCTGCACATACGCAAAATACTTTTCAGTTTTGTCCTTCTAATGCATGGGGCAAGTTTGAGGTTTACATCTGTTGGATGAGTGCTGCAGAGCTAATGGACTTGTTGAGGATTAGAGCAATAATCTCATTGTTTGCTTCTCTGCTTGAACTATTTAAATGTGACCAGGTGTTCCATAACCTTCCTGACCACCCTAAGGCAGGCTGCATGGTGCTTGCTTGAACAAGCTTGCTTCTTTTTCGGCTCTTGAATCTCTATACTTCTGGCACATTTTGGGTCATCTTCCATGTTACATAAAAAACCTTACAGTATAATTAACCCATGAAAAATGCCTTTATTTTCAGTGGAAAGTGTAACGCATCCTCTATTTATAAAATTATTACAACATATTTTTGCCCTTGAGAAAGGAAAAACTCTGTGAAGTAAATCCAGTAACTATGAAAGCCCAGTATTTCCCTCCCTTCCCTCACATTCTCTAACTACTAGGTTTGCAATGCCTTGTGTTATTCTATTGTATAATGCACTGGACTAATTATTTCTTTGTGTGTATTCAAATGTGGTACTATGGAGCTCAAAGTCTATGCAGACAATTATCAGAAGGAAAATGTGATACCACAGAATATGAGGAACCTTTATAGCACATATCTCTATGCTTTTCCTAAACATGTCATGACAGACACCATTCTCTTATGTACCCTTTCATATTTGGGGGAGGATGTTACTTCATTTTGAGACGAGAGCAGGTATAACAAATCTTATATGTGCCATGAGATCAGTTAAATATCACAATGCAGACCAGGAATTTACTCTGGCAGTTATTCTTCGGACCTAGGAAAAAAAAAACATAGTTCCAGTGTACCCCCCTCAAGAATATGAGAGAGGAAGAAGTCGTTTGTTGGAGATGAAGTCTGCCGCTGAATCATGGAGCCAGAAGTAAAGCCAAGGTCTTCAGAAACTGTGTCATTTTAGGCAGGATTTTGTGTTGCTGTACCTCTAAATACCATTAATATGGAAAAAGAACTATGGAGAAAGCCATGTGATGCTGCTTTCTATGTTTGGTAACTATCACTTTTGCCAGTAAATATTAGAATAGCAAATAATTAGAAATGGAATAATTCTGCCAATTCAGAAATACTTTTACGGCAATGTATATTTGCAAAAAGACTAGTCATTTCTAGATACTTGCGCAAAACCCCAAGCTTGCAAATTGTGAACAGTTTGGGTATAAGTATTTGAGAACACACGACTGCAATATTCAACAGAAGGCTTCTGGAGATAAAATGAAAAGATGCCTCATGCTTTGCAGAATCCCATTTGCTTCAGGAACAAAAGGCTTCAGTTTGCCATGGAATGTAATTGAAACTTTCTTCTATTGCAATATTTAAATGATGTAAGGCATGAACCTCATTGGTGTAATGCAGTCATGCAGGCAAGTAAGTAAAACAACATATCATAAAAGCAAGTCAAATTATAGTTTTCAAATAGCTGCAGTTTACTGCCGTGCCTCATGCACTTTTAATTGATGAGTGAATAGTAATTTTATAAATGTTGTATTGAGTAAAGTGAGATTTGAAATTTATTTCCTAATTTGGGAATATTTCCTAACTTTGCTCTAATGCACCTTCAACAATTGTTAGCTGTGTGTGGCACAGCATTCTCCATGCTATTCATAAAAAAGTTGGATGCGTTCCCAAGCCAAGTTCCTTTCACTGTGTGCTATTGGTTTATTATAGTGATAAAAGATGCCCAAAGAATGTTAGATTTAAAGATATTTATTCCTGTCATTAAACTTTTAATAGTTTGCCTTTATCTCTCTGATGATTTTTTTTTTAAAGATTTTTATCTGTTCTTGATTCTAGTTGCCGTGTCCCTGAGGAATCAGAAAGTCATCATTCCCCAGGTCCCGGATGTTGACACCGTGTCTGTGGCAGATACCGTCCCAATCCCGGAGCTTAGCCAGTTCACGCTCTGCTTTGAAGCAACCAAGGGCAGCAGCGATGACAATGATGACTGGAAGATTTTCTCCTACAGTAATGCCTTGTCAGCAGAATCCTTCAGCTTCGGGAAGACCACAAAAGGCCATTTTCTGTCTATATCAGGCACTGAATGCATACTAGAGAATGCGCTGCCCCGGAATGCAGAATTTTTCACAGGAACGTTTGAGCAGCTCTGCCTTGTGGGGGATAGCTTCTCTGGCAGTATAGGTGTCTATGCCAAAACAGTCTATCACATAGTATACTGTCCAGGTATCTTTGGCAAAGTTATTCCTGGAAATGGGAAACTGGTGCTGGGTTCTAACAGCAATGAAATAAACTCTCTAAATGGGGACATTTACAACTTCCGCCTTTGGAATTTCACCATGAATGCGCAAGCACTGGCCAACCTCAGCTGTGATGTGAAAGGAAACATTGTCGACTGGGAAAATGAATTCTGGAGTATTCCAACTTCAGCACTGAAACCCGAAAACAATTTGAGTTGTGGTGAGTATGTCTTGCCAAATCTTTTCTGCTTATTTTCATCCCACACTTCTGCATTGTACTGAAAATATGATATATCAGCTAATAAAAGGTACCTTTCTTACACTTTAGCTCAACTCTCACTATACACAGAGGGTTTGAAAGGGGATAATGTTAAAGGAGATTCCCTGAAGGAAAAACAAATCCCTCAAGTTTATTGAGTTGCTGGATGAAGTAAAGATAAAAGTTCTTGCAAAACAGTTTATTAGCATTCTGCCCATATGAAATAAGGGTCACAGGAAAGTTCCTGCTAACCTCAAGTTACTCTAGAGTGGTCTCAAGAGAAAAATTTTATTTGAACTAATCACTGAGTGAATGTTTTTGTACCTGCCCTTTGGCCCTTTGATTAAGGAGCACCTCTGAGCATTTTGCTGTGTACGCAAAGAGATAGTAAAAGCAGTTGCAAAACAATAATGTGTACATGACAAAAAAGTATGAGGAAAGATTAAATTAGAGGAGGCAGATAGGAAGGAAGAGTTTTAGATCAAAATCTGTTTATCTTCCCATTGACACATTTTCAGCCCTTCTTGAAACTGTTAATTATTGAAGGTCTTTCTTCCTGTAGATAACTCTAGAAGATAAATTCTCATACATAGTCCAACCTATTCTCATTCCAATATTCAGACACTTGTTGATTTTCAAAAGTGCCTCGGGTTTTTATTTATATATGTGTATGTTACATGTGGTTGAAATTTTTCTCATGGATTTTTTTTTTCTATAAAATTATCATTTTCTTTTCTAATCAAATTCAAATTTTTTTCAGATTTTTGCTTAGATAAAACCGTGGAGATATTTGGATAATTTTAAGACTAATAGTAGAAAATCTGACTAATGACTAACAGTAGCCTATTCCATGCATATATGATGTCAGTGAAAATCACTCCTGCAGAACTCCACATTCGCAGAGTTTTGAGCCCCTCTCAAACATATATTTGTTAAAACAAACCATAACAAAAACAATAAGCAATTACAAATCCTGGTCCTCACTCTGAACCATATGGGATCTGTCAGTATCTAATATTCTCCTCTCCCATTTGGCCTTCTTGCTTCCTGCTAGTTGCTATATCCAATGGCTAATAGGGGAATAAGGTGGCTAAGAATTTTTTTTTAGTTTCTAGTTTAATTTAAAAGCAAACAGTGAGATCTTCATTCACAGCTGGACTGACAGGGACAGCTCTTAGCATACCTCTCATAAAAGGTTTAAGCAATACCTGTATTAAGCATGAGCAACTGGATGCTTTAACCCACCTACTAGGACAAAAAAAAAAAAAAACAACTAATGTAAATATTAATCATGATTGATAAGGGCATTCTATATACAAAAGCTTCTTTTCCATCCATATGAACTGACTCAGTACTTAATTTCCCAGAAAATCTTCTTTTACACTGTAAACCATCAAGACTGCCACAACACTCTCACTAAACGGTCAGTCAAGACATCTGTAAAGATGATCTTCTGGTCTGACTTTGAAGGAAGTATATTGTCCTTCTTTTGTTTTAAATGCTATATAGTCCCATGGAGCAAAATCATACTGTAGCTATTTTCATAGAAATAACATCCTTATTTGTTAAAATACAACATAATTTTTTTGTGAGGTCAAAAGTCTTTTCCTAACCAAAAATACTAGGTGCAATACCATTTCAGAAACCTCTACCAGTCTAACAGAGTAAATTATTAGATTTTTCTTCCCTTCATCATCCTGAATAAAAGCCTTCTTTGTAACCAACCTTTAACATAAAAGTTGATGAGTCAGAGTATCAACCATGAATAAACCACTGGCAGTGGTGAGATTATGTTCACTGATCGGGCTTCATTTAGCTGCAAAGGAAGGACTTATTTAGAAAAGAGTTGTTCACTGTGTTCCTATAATGCTTTCCTCGGGAGCTGCATGTAGCTTAAAAAGAACTTAAAAGAAGAATTTAGTAGTGAACTCAACATACTTGTGTTTGAACAATGCTTGCATTTTTCAAGGGCTATTATTTTCCTGATTTTTCAGGCAAAGCCTTTGTAAGTAGACTTACTGACCATTAAAATACTGGCAAATTGTTCCAGATAATCTTTTCAAGTTTTACCTTCTCATCGTTTATTCCTTAGACTCATGTTTTTACAGCTGTGCAATCATGGTGGGGTGTTTCTGGAATACTTGACGGAATTTTGTTTTTATTGCCGTACCTTAGTACTGCTTGTATTTAAAGGTGTATGTACACTGCAGTATTCACAGCCTGGGTAGGCATACCCGAAGTAACTTTAAAAGGAATGGCTTTGGTAGTGATGGCAGCATAACCCCATCAGTACAGAGCTCAGTGTAGACAAACTGATGGGTGTTTAATCAGCTTTTTGAATGGATTTTGGAGGCTGCCGTGGTTACACATGTAGCAGGGTATCACCTCTCAGTTTCAGGCTGACTTGCATGCGTTTCTGATGATAACTGTAATCACAGCATTTACTTCATGTGCACTTCATTAAGTTCTTGCTTCCCAATAGCTGGGAGAGCCCTTAGTTTTGCCATCGAATCTAACATGGGATGGGATCTCTCTGTGCTTAGGCAGCTGGAGGATAGGGATTTAATGCAGAGCTAGTTACCCCCAGTGATCTTTATGATTAGAGGAGTGAAAAAGCCTTTTCCAAAGGTTAGTTAATCTTACATTGGAAAACATGTCTCAGGTGGCTTATGCTGTATGAGTGTATTTTTCTCTTCACTGGCGATAAAGAACGTCTAGTGTGACAGGTGCAGATGTGGCTATCTGAGGATTAGACATCTAAAGTGATGCATATCACACACAGTACGCATAATTCGGCAGATCCTTATCTACTGCTCACGTAACTTAGCTTCATAAGGCGGCTTTTGCCAAGTACATGAACAGATTTGAGATACTTATCTGGTATTGATAGAAGGATCTGATCATTATGTTTTATTTAGTGCACATTTAAGGAAAGCATGGCCTGGCTGAAATTCAATCTGATTAAAACTTCTTAAAAATGTTGCTTAATATATTGGCTGAAAATATTCCTCTTTAAAGGGTACAATCTTCTGACTTAAGAGTAAATGTAAATATGAGCATTATGTCAAAATTGATTTTTTTTTAGTTTAACCAATTAAAATCATAATTGTTTTTAATGCTTACTAAAGAAAATATGATGGTCTGGAGGTTGGGTCTGGAGATTTTCTAAGACACGTTTCAGATGATCTTTCTCTAATAAAGAAACAAGAGGAGCAAGAATTTATGACAGATTTTGATACTGATTGTTTAATATTAACAAATACATTTTTGGAAAAAAATCACCTCCAAGGTAGTGTCTTAGAAGTTTCCTGAAGTTTACTTTTATATAAATAAATAAATATGCCATGGAAGTGCCTCGTATATATTTCCTGTAACTCTTAAACCATTAAAAAGTCCTCCCGTACTTTAATATCAGTGAAGGATTATATATTTTGAACTCTGCTGTATATTTAGTCAGTAGTGAATGTAATAATATCCATGGTGTGATATGACTGCTGAGTTCAGGCTCCAGGCTTCGTTTGCTCTTGTGTCACAGGAAGTATTTTCAGTGCTATCCTGACAAGCTGATGGGCAATGTCTATTTAATTTTATAGAAAGATATGATGTTTCATGAGAGAACCTCATTGAACCAGTATGATTTTGAAGTGGTGAAACTAGAGCCAGAAGGGCAGCAGTCCCAGTGGATACAGATTATGCCATGCTGTATGGCCCCATTATTTTCAACATAATGTGGTAAAGCAGCTGTATGTGCAGCTGAACCACTGAGATGTACCAAGGGTTAATTAATGCAGTGCCATGAGCTCTTTTTGTGTTAACCATTCGTATATCTGCTGTTTTTTTTTTCTAAATCGCTCAAATGTGTGCATGTGGTTATGAATAATTCAATAAAGATACAGACTTATAACATTATCTGTTAATTAATCATGCATACCAGAATATTAATCATGCCCACGACTTGGGCACAGGAACAAATTTAATTGCTATTTATCTACTTAGTGTCTTTCACAAAGCAAGTTTCTCAGAACGGCGCATTGGCAGCCAACAACAGCAGCATGTGATTGTTTCCTCAAGGTGCCAGAGCTGTCAATAATTTCACAAAGATTTCATTAATTCTGCAGCCCTATTGACTCCTCCATTTATAGCCATTTCAAGAAGTATACACAAATGACACTCAGAAGGATGTTTTTTGTTTAGCTAAAGCTGTGGAGAGTCAAAAAAAACCACAGTGAGGGGTATGTAAATGAATGTAATTTACAAGTCAGTGAGATTTTCATTCTCCATTTTTCTTGGCAGAATTAGAAAATGAAAATACTTGTGAGCAATTCTTATAAACAAAATGGCACTATCAGTTTTGCAAAAGAGAAATCAGGAGAAGGAGCATGTCACTGCAAGATATAATGTATTTTAAGACATGATGGTGTTATGTTCAGTAGCCAAACCTCTCTAATTATCTGATTTTCTTATTTTTAAGGCTCATACTTAATTCCCTCTTCTACAATTGAACCAACAAGTTGTGCAAATCTGGGAAACCTTTGTCAAGGTAAGTAGCCCAAGCCCTCTTCAGTTTCATCGTTGTTAAATCTTTATTTTCTTTAGTTTTGTTTTGATTCCATTCACTTTTTTTCTTTCTAAAGGAACTGTAATAGAAAGTAGCTAAGAGAGGAACTCCTTAGCCTCATCAAATGTGTGGGTGTCCTGTTAATGCAATATGTGGAAAGAATGTGATCATTCCCTTGAGAGTATGTTTTCCAAAGAGTCTCCAATATATCAAAGTTGAATTAATCGTCTGGCTTTATTGCTTTCTCCACTTCTTTTCCTTCTGCACATTTTAAGAGTAAACTGTTAATCTGGATAGGAAGTGGGTACATTGCAATTAAAAAAGGAGGAGATGTAAATAAAGGAACTAATTATTATCCAGATTTTTTCCAATGGATTTCTGTGAGGCTTAGAACTTCAAGATTATCAGGTAAAAAGTTATGATCGAAATACAAAATCTAGCAGCTGTTAGTTAATAAAACAGTAATTGCAGCACTTGGTGCTAATTTAATATTTAATTTATTTATTAATATTTAATATTTAATATTAATATTTAATAATATTAAGAACACCACATGGGACAACTCATTAGGTCGTGAAATATCATCCTAGGTGATGCAAGTAATCGGTGAATCCTAAAGATTTCAAAGTTATGTGAATCAAGACAAGTTAATATCTTCAGTTCTGCTTAGAGAGTTAAATCCTACAAAAAAGTCTTGCATGAACAACATCTGCTGTTTGCACAGAGCCTTCATGGGCACAGAACTTGCTCGTGAGGTGATGCGCTATGCTAACCTTCAATCACTGTAGCAACTGTACCAAAATAATGTCAAGCTCCCTTTTAGAGCCGAATGGTAGAGGATGGAGACTGGAGAGATTAAAATAAGAAATGGGGAAGAGGGAAGTCTTAGCACACTTTATAAATCAACATTTACAAGTAAATCGGATTTATCTTAACAATAAAAAGCAAAATGCACTTTTGTTAGGAAGCCAGTAAATGATCTCAAATAGTCTTCAGTACATTTCTCCCTGGTGTTCCTGGGGTAAATTTTTTCAGAATCTTGAAGCATTTTGTGTTGCTGCACATAGGAAAAGTACAATAGTAGTTATCATAATTTGATGTTAAACAGCAGCTTTTAGGTATCAGACTCAGCAAGCATATTACAATCCAAATACTGTTACTGAAACACCTTAGGTAAATATGACAACAATTGTCACAGAATCACACAGAATCAGAGGATGGTTAAGTCTGGAAGGGACCTCTAGAGATCATCTAGTTCAACCCCCTGCTCTAGCAGGGACACCTAGTCGTTCAATAGTCTTTTCTAGACTTTTCTAAATAATGCAGCCACACCTAGAGATGCTTGTCTGGATTCCTGGAAGAACTCTGAGAGATTTCTTCTATCGGAATGGCATGGGGTGAAAGGAGAGAGAATATCTTTCATTACATCAACTGCAAAAATGGGTACACTTGCAGACAAACAGGTCCATTTTCCTAAAACTGTCCTCCTCCTTTTCTAGCTTTATTAACCTGTCTAGTAGAAGGTATTACTTCAACTAAAAAAATGCTGTCTTTCCAACTTGTCTTTTTTAAGTCCTTAGACCATCACATCTGCAATAAATACTGTGAGTACTTTTCATTGGGGTAATACTACTGTTTCCTGACATACCTACCTTGTCTGCAAAGTGATCAGCAAAATGTTACTGTTTTTCTGTGTGTCTGTTCCTTTGAAAGTGTCAGATCAGTCATCATCATCATCATAATTGTTATAATAATGAAAATTACAAAAAAGATATTTGTCTATATATTTCTGTCAGCACTGTAGACTTATTTAATTTGAAAAGTGAGTTTGTATTCTCTGTTTTGTTTGTGTTTCTGCATTGTGCAATAGCACCAGTAAAAAAGGTCTGGATGCCAGATTATTTGTCAGCTACAGCATGATGAAAGCCTTCTGTTTTCTTTATCACGGGTATGCTATTGTTTGGGATCTGAATATTAGTAAATGTTTTCTTTTGTTGAAAGATACCTCCCATAACAGTGTTTGGCAGATAAAATCAGTAAGTAGTTTTAAAATTTGTTTCTCAAAGCATACAGTCCTGACCTTACATGGAGAAAGAGCTTTTTTCTCTTTCAGGGGATCATGCTCATTTTCCTGGTGAGAATTTTAGGGGATCATGCTCATTTTCCTGCAGCCTCCACCGTTTCTCTCTCTTCTTCTTGATATTTTCTCTTACTGAAACTTCAAAATGAATCTACTTCTTAAACTGAGAGCTGTCTTTTTAAAAAACTTTCAGACTCTGAGGCTAGAGTACTACAAACTGAATTAAGCTAAGCTATTAGTGCCTTAAGGTACTGTAGGAACCTGCATGGAGTTTTGTACTGTCACACGGTCTGTGTTTTCCTTCCTCCAACCATTCTGCCAAGACATTACTTAAACATCTGACCAAAACAATGTTTGTCAAAATATTAACCCTCAACTAAAACGTTCAGGCTTTTTCATAAGCAAACTGACAAAGATGCTGAAGAACATTGTCGCATATTGTTTCTAGATGTCTTTCCTGTCAATATTTGTTTAACTTCTTCCACATTTTCCTACTTCTTTCACGGCAAAGACTTACTTCCGAAAAAGAAACTGTAATTTAACTCACAACTTTAGATTTACAGGATTCTTCATCTGATCTTCGTGGATTACAAGAGAGAGAATTCAGTATACTAGTGGAGTCCCCTGGACTTTATGAGTATTGCCTGCTCCATATACCATCCATATAAATATTATCATTTGGTTATAATTTTTATTGAACACTGTCTTGGGTACTTTTCTGTTATAAAAATTTTAAATAGGGTAGGAAAAAACAAATTACTTTCCGAGGCAAAATTTTTAAGGACAAAGGACTGAAGTGTTTTTGAAATGGATTACAGAATGTAGGTCTCCATTGGCTCACTTCCCATAGTCTTTCCCAATTTTGTTCCTTTTGCCAAGTTGGCTAATATAGGCCTCCTTTGTTATAATTATATTAATGTCTAAAAACAGACAGGTTATTGAAGTATAATGTTAAATATTCAAAAATATGTCATTCTGCATTTTGCTATATAAAACAAATAGAAAGCAGTTAACAAAGATAAATAGAACTATGCTCCCTCCCACCTCGCCCCCAAAACAGAATAGAAAGCAGTATGCAGCAGCAAAAAGCAAAAAATATAGTTTCTTGCTTAAAATACAATTTCTTAGACTTTCTGGTTTGTTTTTTCGCCAAATTCTACAAAGGATTTGTAATGGTGTAAGATTGTGCTGCACCAACTTGGAAATCATAAAAAAGAGTTTTCAGGAAAAAAAAATCACTTTCTTTTAGCATTCCTCCTGAGTTATTGGATAAGATTAAATTATTTTCCAATTCGTTATTTTAAAATTTAGTAGCATAATCTATGAATTGTTTTCTTCCTCTGGGGTATGTACCCTCCCAGTCTGCTGCTAGGGGAATTTGCAATTTCGTTTCTCACACTGTATTCAAAAAGCATTCTAGACGGTTCTGGGAAACATTTTCCAGTGCTATGTGGGATGACTCCTGTTAGTGTCAATGGGAACAGTACATCTAAAATCCTACATGAAACTTTCAAAACATATCCATTCCAGTTACCAAGTCTGATTGTAATTCTCATCATTATGTGGAGTTAATTAGATCCTTACATGGGTGTTTTAGTTTCACATTACTTTTTGGTCTTCAGTTCCTAAGCAGGGTCAACTATTCTTTTCAGAGGCAAATATTCTAAGTGCATGCATCTTAGAATTTATGAGATCTGTTTTCTGGCCTTTGCACAGCTGTTTGGATCTGACACTCACAGAGGAGGATTTAGAATTTGTGAAAGCAGTACAGGAATTGATTTTGCAACCCTTAATGGCAATACTCCCAGTGAAGTCAGTGACAGTACAGTTGCAGGACTGAGACCTCGGTTCATATCCATTCATCACATTGTACAGCAAAAAAAAAAAAAAGTGTGTGTCTTTTTTTTAACATGTATGGCGTTATATGTAGATGGTTTTATTTTACATTGTCATGCGTAGTTCCCATTTTGTCTTACCTCATTAACATTCATATTTCATTCAAGTTCACCTCTTTCTCATCTTTGTTACCAGCTACTGTAAATGCTACTACTCCTACACCACCCATTGTCACCACTAACATGCCCGATACTAATAGAACCGATAAGCCAAACAATGGTAAGAAATCCTGTGTTACATTTTTCCTTGTACTGTGTCTAGAGCAAATGTATTGTATTTTAAGGTGTATTTTTCATAGTATCATAATGTCAAGAGTCATGCCTTAGCTCTGATCTCATTTACACTGAAGAAAAAAGATCAAGAGTAACTTCACTGGGCTTATGCACATGAGAGTGGTATGAATGAGAACAGAATTAAACTCAGTGGTTATTTGTATGATGTTTGCCTAGTTCTTGTCTGAAAGGCATTCACTTTGTGCCACCAATTCCATTTGCTTATGCAAAGAGCGAAGGAAGGGATAAGTTATTTTTGAAAAAGATATTGAGGAGCATCATAGTTTTTGCAATGTTTTATCACTGCTGATTATTAGGCATCGTGTAACTATCATGTGTACAGCCAAGGCAGTAGTACTCTGGGATTGTCTGTTCCCTGCTGGCAACTTCCAGAAGCCAAGTGGAATCATTCTTATGGAGCAAAAGCACTTCCACTGAGTCAACAGGAATCTTTCCACTGACTTCAAGAAGAGTTGGATCAGATTTTACTAGGGAAAATGTTGACAGTATTAGATACCATTTACTTTTCATCTAGAAAGATTAAGGGAAAAAATAAGCTAGTAAATGAAACTATTATTAGCACAAAAAAAAAAATCCAAAAAACCAGGGATTCCTTTTGAGATTTTCTCAAGTTCTATGATATCACCGTCTCTCAGAGACTGAGCATCATTTTGTGAGGAAATACTAAATATTTATTATTTTGTTAAAGACAGTTGTTAAGCATTAATAGTAATATGGAAACAATTAGTTTTGTGACATTTTCTTGAGGCTCAAGAACCTTCTTAGGAAAGATCTTATTAGCAGTGAGCTCCACAGAAGTATATTGGCACTGGATTTTTTTTTTGATACAGAATTGATACTGTAGACTTTTAAATTCTTGGAATGCTTTTTTCTCTTGGCAAATCATTTCTTGCATATTGGCAATCAGTCAATACAGTAGAGAATGTGAAAGAATTCATCTGAATTCATTCTATTTGGATTAACTGAGCTATACAAGTAAGAAGAATTATTTCCTCCGAAACTGGAGAGGTGTTTCTGTGTCTGGAGCTACTTACAATGTATTCACCATGAACAGTTCAGTAGACCCAGATCTTATTTTCTTAGCTAGAGAAGGTACTGAATCCCCTATTAGTGCTAGTGTGAATAAAATCTGGACATCCAAATCCTTTCTTTGGCTTTTGAAACTCTCAACAGAAAGCATAAAGATTAAGCGAAGTAGGCCAAATTCATTTACAATATAAGTAAATGAAATTTCCACTGAGCCGGTTGGCATGGTCTTCCACAGACAGCAGGTAGATTGTTAGACAAAGAGTAGACATCCAAAAAAAAGCTGGGTTAAATATATTTTCTTTAATCCATTAACTATATGGCTTACACCACACAGACCTGCAGGAATTCAGACTTCCTGCTAGAGTTATCTTCAGGAAGAAGAGAAATTCATCAGAATCCTCCCGCTCACGACCACGAGGGCAGCATGAGTCTAAGATAGAAGGGGTCAAAACTATAGGAATTATCTCAACCCCCATCATTTGGCCAGTGAAACAAAGGCCTCTCCATTACAGTAAAAGCTCAGCAAATGAGATCCAAAACCCAGAGAGAAAAAACATGCACAGTGTGTCTCTTCTATCTGAGTCCACATCAGCTGCTTCTGAGGAGACTGGCAAGGGTACCTTGGAAGATTCAATAACGGATCAAGATAATACTGTGATCAATCAGTTACCAAATCCTACAAATGACTCTAGAAATTCACTTCGTGACATTTATGATGCAAAAGAAGTTATTACAGATCATTCTGAGAATGCGGCAGTTCCTCTTCAAAACAGAAGTGTGGTTGCAGAGCTAGCATGGACTTCAGCAGATGGATTAGATTATTCTGGGTCGGAGTCAGCATTCCATTTTTCCATTAGCAGAAGCACTACTGACAAAGACAGAAAAGAAACTCTGGGGCATTTGTCTTCCAACAGTGGAACATCCAGTTTCATGCATATGACCAGTATCTTTGAACCTGTGAGTTGGTGGAGTGAGACTGTATTTCACCATCATATCACCTCTGACATTCAAGAAGAAAGCCATTATTCTCTTCCTAGCTCATTGTCACCTACAGAGGATGAATCATCATTTCAGAAAAGTAGACTAGAATATTTAGGATTTGCAACTCAGAGTGTTTACATGGAAGTAGAAGAAAGCAAGGTTAATAGGAAATCTCTTTCTTTCTTAGCAGCAAGCAGGGATTTTCTATTTGCAAAAGCTATGTACGATATGGAGCATAACGCAGAAGGCATTGCAAATTTAAATGCTGTGGAGACTCCATATACGAAATCAACATTTTCCTTCCAAAATATAAAGAAAGCATATACACAAATCATGTCTGATAGCCAGCTAACAGATGACCATTTAGTCCTAGGATACAGTAGAGAACTACCAACCTTTTCAGCATTTCTGGTAGGAACAAGCAGGACAAGCTCAAAATATGAGCATGGTGTAACCACACTGCCTGCTTATCAACAGTCACTGAGTGACATATACTTGAAAAGTGACAGCATGATTGTATCTAATAGCAATCATTGGTCCCATTATTTAAAACCTTTAGGACATGTTCAAAAGGAATCAAGTGAGACACTGAGAAATGGAGATCTGGGCAACAGTTTTGATGCGTTACATTATCATAGTCAAAATGAAGAGTCAACTTTTTCTACATTAGAACCAGAGAATATGAACAAAGTTGGCAACTCCTGGGAACAAAATTACTTGGATTTTCCAACAAATTATGTAGATATTTCCCCTTCTTTAACATCACGTTTCTGGACTGATTCATATCATATTAAAGATATGTCTGAAGTGTTTTCTGTGGTACAATCAGAAAATTGGTGGTTCTCATTTAATAAACTGCTTTATTCCCCAACAGAGCGGCTGCCATCCATTAGTTCACCTACTAAATTTAACAATATCTCTGAGTCAGCTGCCACTATTAGTGTATTAGGTCACAGAGATGAAGAAATGAACTTCCCTAGCCATACACCAACTTCAGAAAGACAAATCTTTAGTTTATTTGTTTCAGGCCTTTCATGGAAGATTTCAGAAAGTACTGACAAGGCAATACCACAGTTGCAGTCAACAGTGAACATTTCTACCAGCCAAACCATATCTTCCAATGGTGAATTTTATTTAGAATTTCCTTTTCCTTCCCTGGAAGGACCTTCGAGTCAACATTCAGTACAGGTGCAGATAAGCCACTTTGATATGACACTTTCAAATTCCACAGAAAAATTAATGACCTTCAGTAGTTTGCACATGGAA
Organism: Eudromia elegans; assembly: GCA_003342815.1. Lineage (NCBI taxonomy): Eukaryota > Metazoa > Chordata > Aves > Tinamiformes > Tinamidae > Eudromia > Eudromia elegans. The sequence continues at coordinate 898,809 of PTEX01000241.1, read as the reverse complement.
GTGGAAGCTGATATATTAAGTGACCTAACCCACATAACCTTCTTAAACAATAGGCAGGAGCTTGATTCAGTCCTTTCAACATATCCAGGAACAGAGCCTTCATATTCAAGAGATAGCCAAACTGCTAGCTTGATCAATACATCAGTTGAGATTTTGGTAAACAATACAAGAACGCATGAATCACTGGAGTCGCGAAGTGTTTCAGAGAACAGTGCTAGAACAAATATTACTGATAATGCAATAAGTAAAGCTCAAATAATTGCAGATGGTTTTATAAAATACAACAGCCCAATGAGTTCTGACTTCCTCACACACACAATGACATTGTCTTTGGAAATGAGACAATCTCTTCATTCAGATGCAAAACTCAGAGTCAATGTACCTCCTAACAGCTACTCAACACCTCCACTCCCACAAAATCTTCAGAATCATCTTGATTCAATTTATCCAAGTCTGATCCCTCTCTGGAATGTAGCAGATTTAAATTTAGTAACAACAGCAACACGGGGAAGTCATCAAACTGTTTTAGAACAGGACGCCATTGAAAATCTTGATGACATTGTGAGATACTCTGTAGAGGTAGTAGGACAAGATGTAACCCTTGATGCTGACAAAATAAGTGATCCTGCTGTTCTAAATTCAGCTAACAAATCAAGTTTTTCAAAAGCAGATTCAGATTGGGAGGTGGATGGTTACTTTAGCAAGCATAATGAAGAAGGGTCTTATGTGAATCTTGTTAGTGCTCCTTCCTTGGATTTACAAATACAGACAATGTCTTTGTCTTTTGAAGAAACTGATTATGAAATTTTTGCAAGTCTCTCTTCTGTTTTGGAATCATCAAGAATTGCAGAAATGGATGATGCAATATTTTTGTCATCTTCATACCGTGGAGTTACTATTCTGAACAAAGAGAGCATCTTGAATGAAGCTCTGCTGACAACCGGTGCAGCAATCCATCACTCTTTTATGCAGTCCCAAATACCACTTTCTCCTGTGATGTACTACCAGTCATCAGTTTCAGCACATGTTCATTCCTTGGCCAATTTATCATCTGGAGCAAGCCAAAATACCACCCCTTATCCACCACTGAATCAACTTGGTAGCTCTCCCACAGTTCTTTTATCTTGCTTATGTTACTCCTTCACTGACTTGGGCTGCCTGTGTCAACCTGAGGCCAACTACAGTATGTCAAATCACCAAGTTAGATATCTTCTCTGTTAGATAATTCAGCTAGTAGACTGAACATAGAAGTAGCTGCATTTCTTAGATGTAGTTCCGTTTAGCACATAAAAAGATTTTAGAATAGTAATTTATTTACAGTAGAAGGGAATTTGTAACATCTTAGTGATACCAAATGTCATTAACATGTGGTTTCTAATTTTTGTGTTCTCTAACTGAGACAGCTCTCATGAGACTGAAGATGATATATTGGGTCACTATGCATTTTATGTAATTTTATATCAATATATTATTTTAAATTTTCATTTACATTTATTTTTGAAGATTTAACTCTCAAAAAGCACAGGCCCAGTGGGAACTTTATAAAAAGACCTTTGAAAAATTTGAATAAGAGAATTAAAAAAAATACAAGTATTTCATTGGTATTGGTTATATCTTTACAGTTAAGAGTGGATGAGAGGAGAATTGTTTTTCCAAATTCTTTTTTCCTCTTTTTACAAAGTAACTTTGGCTAATCTTCATCAAATTTCTGCCCATATAAATATCTTTTTTTTTCCAGTCAGCATTTTGAGGTGGGATTTCCACTGTTTAATTTGGCAAGTGAAAAATCATTTTTAGTTTTTACTACCTACCAGTGCAGTCTCCTGAGAGTGTTTAAAATTGTAGATTAGTTCTTTGTTCTTGTTCTTTGTTGGCCTTCTTAAAACATGCTTCAGGTCACCGTCTGGTGGAGATCTCGAAGCTGTTGATTCTAGTTTGTAGATACTAAATTTGATTTTAAAAAATACTTTGCATATTCCTATATTAAGGTAGTTTTGTCCATATACATAATTATATAAATGAGACTATATAATTATATATATGATTACATGTGAATGCATGAGAATATACATTATGCACACTTTCTCTATATGTGTATCTATATGGTACATAAGATGCACATTACACCTATAAAATCAAATCTAACATATGTATATACAGAGAAACATGCGTATAGATGAGATCTAGGTCTTACAGCAAATGTCTTCAAGTTAACCAAAGCCCGGTTTTCTCTTTTTAAAGTCCAGAGTTATTTTTTTCACTTTTCATTTGAAAGTATCATAAAAATGATAACAAACAAAATTACTTTTTCAGACTCCACCACACACCAAATTTGTGCATTTACTGGCTTAAGGCAGTAAAAATAGGCCATTGACTAAAAATCAAGCAATTATATATAACAAAAAAGGTAACTGAAAAACCATCTTCCTTTAAGAAAATGATCTTCCCTATTTTATCACAAGTGGGTTTTCATATTAATCTCAGTAAGAATATGATCAAATTTCTTTAGAGAAAGAACAGTACTCAAGGCAGCTCATACATAGGATATGCATAAATATGCACAATTAAATGGGAAAATACTGAGACTTCAAATTTTTGTTAGATTATTTTATTTTTCAGATATTGTAAAGTGATCTTCACTAATATATGAATTAAATAGAAGTTGTAAAATGATTAAATTAGTTCACCTGTATAAAGCTACAATGAAAGGTCTCTTTTGATTTATACTTGAAAAGGTAGAGTTCTTCCACTCTAATTAGGAGACAGAAAGAGATCTCCAAGTGATTTTCTTCGTGTCTCAAGAACATGGTACTCTGGTTCTTGGTATTCTGTCCCAAGAAGTGTCTTTACAGTCAAAGATTGTGTAAACACAAATATATGTGATCAAGATCCACAGCCTCATTTGCTAACAGGCCCCAACCAAACAATGCCATACATAGACATACTTTGAACTAAATTGATACAGAAGCTTTTACACCTCCCTCACTTCCAGAGATATGTCATCCTACGAGAGCAGGTAGAATTTTGTAGTAGCTGAATTAAAGAAAAAGAGGAAATGAGGAGACATTTTTAACATGAAACACAGCTAGGATGTAACTTGATTTCACTTGTTTCATGTGAAATCTCGTGACAAAATGCTATCTATCTTCAAGAGAGATTGTATTTATTTACTTATTGATTATAAAATACGTCTAAACCCTCACACATTCTGTGATTGAAAGATGGTTTGTTCAGCTGCCATTTTTTTTTAAACTAACATACAGTTTTTCTACTATCTGGCCATTGCCAGAACTGATTAAAAAGATTGTTCTGCCAGAACAATAATTGGATAGCCCCACTCCCTTCCAATTCTGTTCTCAGGTAGCTTGTGACTTTGAACTGATAAGCCATATTTGCTGTCAAAAAGTTTTTAGTTTAGAGAAATTTCCAAGAAATCTGCAGTGGTCTTCTCTGGATAATAATAATAATATGACTGAGAGAATTTATCTCTATTACAGAGTTCAATAATTGTAATTATTCTTTAAATTCGTATTTTCAAGACCATACTTTTACGCACTGTATAAAAGGCATATGCAAAATAGTACTTATACATGCTACTTATGAGTTTTTGTGTTGAATTTCAAGTGTGTGTGAAAAAAATGGAGAGGGAGGGATTCTTGTCTAATTTAGAGAATGGGCCAAGGCTACAGTGCTTTTGCACTCCAAATTCATGTAATAACAAGATTTTGAGGTGTCCCTGTCTCTGGGGTTCAGTCCAGTGTTTGTATTCATTATGAAACTAAGTACCCACATTATCAAATTGGTAAGTTTACTCAAATTTTCTAACATTTTAATGCTGTTTTTAATGGACAGGTGGACTGTTCTACAGGATATCTATAACTGTGTATAGTTTAAACCCCAACTCAGCATCAAAAGTACATGATGCAGTTGCAAGATGGGTAAGTAAAAATTTCCATATAAATGTATATAGAAATATGCCCTGTTGACATTATCAGTCTGAAAATTAAAGGAAAAAGAACAGAGAGAGAGAAAATTCCAAATGAACTCTTAGTTTTAATGTATGTTCTGTGAAGCCCAGTGTTTCTTTGTATTATGTGCTTGCATAGTACCTAATTCAAGTCTAGGTTTTAGACACTATGGATAAACTTTTGAAATGCCTTCACTGTACCAGCCAAGTCCATAAAAAATACAGATATTACGTGAGGTATTGGAAAGTGTGTAGAAATCAAAATCATCCATTGAAAGAGGGAAGTGTCTTAAGTTTCTTGGTCATTTTACAGAGTGGAATTTTCTCTTCAAGTACTAATGTGGTTTTGAATTTACATTTTGATAGCAGAGATAATAAGCAATCAGTGTACATTTATGTGAGGCAGTACACCTTTCCAATTCCAATTCCATAATAATTTTTGCTTTACAAGTTCTTTACCATAAGCTATACTTTTTCAACACATTTTAGCAGACATAAGTCTTCTTCCTGGGTGCCCTAGATGGAGAATTATTGAATACTCTTATCTTGAAAAGTTTTCTCTGTCTGATTATACAGTTCATATATTTGCACTCACACATTCTACAAATAGTCCTTATATCAAACACTTATATGAAATTGTAATAAAGTTATTGCATTTATTCTTTGTTCTTATTTAATAAACTTAGAGGCTTTCAGTTTGCAGAAGTCAAGGAAGATAAAGTGTCTACAGTGATCTACAAACCAGAAATGCAAGCATCCACACTTGCTAAGGTTATCCTGTTAGCGTGCAGTACCAAAGCAAAATACTTAGATGCTTGAGCCGAAGGGCCTGGAAAGGTATCACCAGGCAGGGGCTGAGTGTGCAAGAGTGGATTGACTGCAAAAAAAGATTTGCAACATGAGAAGGTGAAGATTGTAAAATACCAAAGTCTTCACTCCCTGGCCCAGGTCGTCATCATTTGTTATTTTAAAGCAATTTTCTACTTTAAAGCTAACATAAATATGAACATATCATAAAAATTTGGAGTCATCACGGTATATTATTTAAAAGCAGAAAAGCAGACAGAACAGCACTATCTCAAATCTCAGGCCTCTTTTAAGATTACCTGCTACGTCTGTTCTACGTGCTCACTCTCCTTGCGTTAGCACTCTTCCCTGCTAGTTTTCCCAGCTGGAGAGAATCCCTTATAGTAATGTGTAGGTGGACATACTGTCTGACCTTGTCTAGTCTACTCAGCCAAATGAGTAATTAATCTTTGACTTCCCAATTTACCTAAATTTTGTAGATAGATAGTGAGGGTCAGCTTAGAAACATGTATATTTTCTTAGCAGATATTAACATCTTGCCCTTGTAACCCTATAGTCAGTGGTAATGTCCTGGTTTCCAAAGAGAAAAATTAAGCACTCGTTGCCTACTCAGAGATGAATAAAATAGATGTCTAAAATAGAGATAATCCTAAGACCACAGGCTTTTGGGTGAAGAATGATCTTGTACTCTTGTCACTAAATCTTTTCTAATCCAAATTATTCTAAGAATTTAAGAGTCTGGGCAGAGGGAGAGAAGAAAGAGCCTATTTGCCCACCCTTTCACTCTGGCATTACCTTCCAGGTTTCCTTCCTTACGTGAAAAAAGCATTCTTCACCAGCAGTTGTACATCTAATAAATAGTAACTGCATTCATATGGGAGAGAGTACTCTTTGTTTTGAAAAAGTGAAGGGGAATTTCTCAAGAGGAAGCAAAATCAAATTCTAACTCTCTCTTAGATGTCAGAGATCCCCTGCTAACATTTTATCATTCTTATAATCAATGTCTTCCTGTTTTTCAGCTAAACCATACTTTCCAGGATTGGAATTACACTGTGTACGTGGTCAATATCAGGTAAATGAAGGAGGAAGATGCTTAAGCTACATTCCTTTTGTAAATTTCCCCACCCAACTTAATATTTACTTCTTACATTTATAGCATCCAACCTGGCCCCATAAAAGACGGAGTAAGAGATAAACGAAGTATTGATAGTCAAAGGTAATGACTTTAAAGAATTTTTATTGATAGAGGTGATAACCTGCTATTACAAGTGGATATGGCTTTATTGCATGTTATGGGGCATATCTTGCCAGTCTTAAGTATGTGACTTCTGGGGAATGCGGAGCTCTAGATGTGGTCATAAGCCTCTGACTGGTTATAATGTTCATTTTAGTTTAAACCTATTGAGTGTCTTTAAACTTTAGCAGATCATCTGCTGCAAAATTCCAGAACACGTTGTATATATGTGGCATGGTGCTCACATCTTTCTTCAGCAACAGGCACTGGCACCCTGATATCTGTCCATTGTCACTCTACTCTTGAACTGGAGCATTTTGAGTTAACTGGCATCTTATCAGATTTAAAAAAAATGAAAAAAGGACTTGAAGAACCATGCTGGGGTTGAAAGCCAAGCTAGTATGAGTTAAACTATTTACCATATGTCCTCATTTCCTGACTTCTGCTGGGCTCAGAGGCACTAGAATTGGGACAGCCTCAAAGACAGCCAAAGAAAGTTAGATGTGTCACATCCCCTAAAATCTGGGCCTCAATTTGAAAGAAGCAGCCCAGTTTCGGAGGGATAAGTAGGGAGGGAGTGAATCTCAGAACTGAACTAAGGAGAGGAGGAGGGAGAACAACTGGATATAGGATAGATTTCTTTGTAGGGTGGGCAAAAGTATTGTAAGCAAGAACTTAGCTGCTAATTGCTGATAAATGCTATAAAATCAGTTAAGATTTTTAAGTGCAATGTGCCCAGTATTCCCAGTTTACCTGTGAAAGTATCTGCTGGTGATTCCAGTTTAGATTCTAGGGAGTTTACCTATGCATGAAAAGATTTGTAAAAGGTCTGATCTGTTTCCTGTATCCCCACAGTAGAAAGAGAGCTTTTGTTCGCAAAAACATGCAACTGGTATAGCTTAAACCCAGCCCCTGAATGGGCTATTTTGCTGCTTGAGCTACATTTACAGTAGGGATTTTGCCAATGTAGTGATGTGGGTACACACTTATTTTTTTTCACACTTCCAAATGACATGGTGATGCCAGCAAAACCTTTTTGAGGGCAGACCATGTCTCAGGTCTTTGTAGCAATACAAGCCTGCTAGGGAATGTAAAACTCTTCCTCATTGCTGCATCTTTCCCTGACTGGCTGCCCAGCTTGCGGGCAGCTGTTCTCCCTCACACTGCACAGCTGATTTCACCTTCCTGTCATCCTGTCTGCTGAGTTTGTTCTCCTTCATGATCTATAAGAAAAAGGGAGGTGAAGGGAGAGAAATTATTCTAGCTCATTAAAACACACAGTCTGTCAGATCTCTGACACTGTTAAGCTCTGTGGCAGCAAAGCACTTGCACACAGGCTTAACTTTCCTCATGTGAATAGTCTCTCTCCAGCAGTGTTTGCATGCTAATTACATATTGCTTAAATGCTGTGACCTCAGTTTTATGGCAGTGAGCCTTGGGAGAGTTGAAAGATTTGCCTGACGAGTTAGTCCTGCACTTGGAAATACATTCTTTCAGGAGTAAGCACATATGCAGTTCTGATATTGTCTTCTCTCTTTTTCTTCTCATTTCATTTTGTTTTAGTCCGTGGAGTTTACTATGTTTTCTGTGATGAGGCATAGTTTCTATACAGTGAATCTAGCACTAAGTTTCTTCTAATAATGGATCACTGGTTTGTGGAACTAATCCCATTCCTATATACTTTGCACTTTTTAAAGGCAATGCAATTACATATTCTTTTATATAGTTTTATTTTATATAGCTTTTCAAGGCAGGTCTAAAGAGAAACTGTCTTGACTTGAGTTCTAGTGCATTTCTATAAATTATTTATATGAATATTTTCCCAAAGATCTCCATTACAGGTAGTCAAGAATAAAATTTCTCTCATAATTTTAGACATTCCATGATTTCCCTTAGTTTTGAAGTACTTTTTTTATTGTACTTTCCTTCATGTTCACCAAAACTGAATTTTACCCCACAAGAAGAACTTCAAACCTAAAGCATAAGCATCACAGCCTTAATTTTATCTTCTACATAAATAATCATAATTAATCTTACTAAACCTCATGTCTTACCTTCTCTGAATTTTGCACTGGATCATAATTCTATTTCTAAGACACTATCATAATTCTTTAAGTTGCTCTCTGACATGTTTCTCTTCTCCTTGCATTAATTCCAATTTTTATCATTCAGACCTACTTTTTCCTTACCATTTGGATTAATATTTCATATGGCAGTTAAAAAAAAGACGTCTTTTCCAACCTTTTCAATCCATTTTGCTTTGCTTCAACCCTTATTTGCTATACTGTTATCAAAATTTTCTGTTACTGGGCCCTCCACCCATTTTTCTTGCAAAAGCTAGAGGAAAGAACCCACAGAGAGAGAATGATTCAGAGAAGAAATTGGATCTGGAAGTGGGAGGTAGGAAGCTGACTTTTTTTGGCTTGTTAAATATAGGTCCTTTCCAAAAAAATATATAAAACTGCTTTGCATTCTGGAGAAGAGCAAAACAAAGCAAAGCTACGGAAGTGAATTGTTAATTCTTTCATTGCTGGGTTCTATGAGGTGCAGCAGTCCAAAGTATAGACCACTTATTACACAGTAATTGTACATGGTGATGAGAGACACTCAGTGCCAGGTCCAAAAGCATATATTATTATCAGCACCTTGAACACTTGATGATACCTGGATGACAGCTGTGTAACAAGATAGTGCTGTGGAAGATTAACTATTTAATTATATTAATAGAAACAATTTTGTCACAGCTGTTTTTTAGTTTGTATCTGTGTTTGTCTTTCAGCCATATTGTTTCTATCTTCTAATCAGGGGGCAGCTGTTGAAAATAAAATAGGGAACTCTGGATGGACTGTGAACATTGTTGTTTGTTTTTTCTGCCATTATTTTGCACAAAGCTTTGGCACTAAAGCCAGTTTTTGTGGATAAATTATAAATGTGTGTTTCATTAATTTCCTACCCTTTATGGAACTATAGGATTGTCACAGCCTTCTGTGACTGCTGCTGTTGCTTTTCTTAGATGGTCCTCCTTGGTGCTGTCGAATGACTAATGTGCTGCCCCAGAAAGGAGATTGCCTTTTACTAAGCAATTCATTGCCCCTGCTTTCCCTTCCTCCCTCTCAACTTTGTTTTCTAACTTTGCAAACAGTTTTGAGAACCCAAGCCCCAGTTTCATTTAGCTTTTCCACTTAGCAGCCAAATGTGATTATGCTTGCTGCAACTTCACTTACCTGATTGTCGTAGTTTTGGCCTATGTCCTGTGTTTAATTGCTTCTAAAATGAGAAAAGCATTAATGTTGCTATTGTTAAACAACTCATCCAAATTAGCATAGAGTTAACAATCTCTTAAGACCACTAAGTGTAACCAGAAGTATCTTCTCCTAGGGAAAAAAAAAGGGAAGAAAAAGAAAAAAATAAAAGAAAAACGAGAAAGCAGAAATGTCTGTGCCTTTTTGAAGTCTGCCTTTTTGAAGTCTGTGGGAGTTTTGCCATCAATTTTAGTAAAGCACATTCAGGCTCCTGCATGCTGTGCTCTTGGGGTGCATGTTGCTTAATGGAAAGTTTAATGCACTTGGATAAAACTTCAGCTAATTAGATTGTGTAATGGTTTTAGGCATGAGTTAGCAACATCAGAGCAACATAATTTTCCTTTTATAGTCTTAAGTATCCGTAGGTACTAAACTGAGTAAAATATAATGGGGAATATAATTTCATCATTATGCAATAATAATCTATTCTTATTATAAATGAACACCTGTGATGTGTTTCTTGGTTTCTACTGGTGAGGTTTAAAATGGGTCGCCCTCTACTCCCTCTAACTCACATAGGTATTATTGAACACAGTAAAGGACAGCTCTGACCAGTGCTGAGAAAAACTGTATGTATGATGTGTAGTATTTATGCTTAGAACTTTGATAAGTGAAGAGCCTAAGAGAAATACATAGTGCCCTGCTAGCATCTTCTGTCCATGACCTGTAAAGAAACACTACATCACAGTATTCAGAGTTCATAATTCCTCAGGAACGATTCTCCTGCTGAAGACATATAGTCTTGACTGAGCCTTCACTGACTTCCTTTGAATCTTTTCACTGATTATAGTTGGATTTGATACAGGCCTGATATCGCCATTTTTACCAAAGTAATGAATTACTTCTTTTTCTGGGAAAATTACTTTCTTTGCATTTTTCTAACATAGTTCTAGTAAACAAAAGCCATTTCATCTAAGATCAACTGCTGAAACATTAGATATTCCAGTGCTCTTTCTTTTCACTTTCTACTACATTATCTTTCTAGTTCCTTGTAAAGAATAGCAAACTATTCATACCAAATTGTTATGTTTTAACAAATGTTTTCTATTGAAAAGCAGCAGCTAGCTATATTCCTTCACCAGTTCTGCACAGAGGATCAAGGCCCAGGGAAACAAACACAGGAACAGAGAAATAATCGTCCTACATTGCCGTAGTGTTCTGATACAGCGTATGTTAACTTGAGAGGAGGGTTTAGACAGCTCTTATTCTGAATTGTGCAGAAAATTGCTGCAACTTTTAGTTTAAGTCCTAAAGTCTTACATTATATGTATCCTTTATCATCTTCTAAGAGAGGAATCTCTGCATATTTTGCATTTCTTTGAATATATCTATTATTTATATCTATTATATTATCCATTATATATATATCATGTCAATTCTGCATATTTCCTGGTGTATTGTCTGTTGTTTGGAATACATCTTCACTGAGTAACTTATGTGATGGGCAGCTTTTTTGGGGCAGTCCGGTTAAAGTGCAGAATTCAACAGTGCTTACAAGTAATTGAGTATGTGTGCCTGCCTGTGCTTAAAGTGCATACCCCAGCCACTACTTACCTTTAAAGCCAACTTAGCAGCAAGATTTGTAAATAGTTTAGCACTGACATGTAAAATAAAATTTTTAAAGTATGTTTCTTTCAGCTGAAACTTAGATTCATTGAGCACTTAAGGGCTCATTCCTTTTTTCTCTTCATATTTTAATCAATTAATATTAACAAATTAATAATGATTTCTTGATGACTGTGGATTTAACTTGCCTAGAACTTTTGAAATGAGAGAAGAAATATTTGTTAACACTTTTCAGCCGCGTATCTTTGTGTTTGTACTACACTTCACACAGCTCCTCTAGTCCTTGCTTCGGGATCCTCGCGCAGTGTAGCTGTTAGACCACAGCCCGTGTGTAGGCACACTGTCCTAGAATAGCTCCTGAGTCACCCTGCCGAGGAGAATGCCGGCTTTGTGATAGACTAAGGCACCCGAGACGCCCCCACCTCCTTTTATGCCTCTGATTAGGATGCAGCTTTGCTAAACTGCGCTCTCTGAACCCTCTTGGCTCAGCTGGATAGGACAAAGTGAGACAGACAGTGATCTTCCCCTCCTTTCTTGTTTGCGTCAGCTCTGCCCATTTCTGCCAAAGAGAAGAGAGGAATAAATATATGCCTTAATTTTTTTTTTACCTACACCAAGTCTATTTTCATATATTCATGGCAATAATAGTAGTAACTATAGATGTTATCATCTGCCATAAGGTTTAGTTTATTATTCCTGCAAAAAGTTATCTGCTTTTGTGTAGTGTACAATAAAAGATGAAGGTTGGGTGTAGTGAATCCTGTGACACCAACACAGCAGATCAGTTATACCGTTTATTTGAGTGTAGGCCTCTTGTTTCCTAAATTGAGAATTTCATGCTTCTTTGATGAGATGTTTTCTTTCTGGGAGCTGAGTGTGACAAAGATGGAAGGAAACACTCAGCTTCATATTGCGTCAACTGTCAAGTTAAGAGGTATTTATTGTTTACTGCAGGAAGCTAGCATGAGCCATTCTGATAAGTTTATTACACAACATTCGTGATATGTGCTCCAAGAGTTTCTCAGAAAACTTTTCCCTATAACATTTCAAAATAACTGCAACCAGTTTTACATCGTCTACCATTATCCCTTCCTCTCTGTTGCTCTTTTCCCTCTGGACAATAATAGGCACTAAATATCATTTTGATTACTTGGGAATAAATACTTCAATAAGCAGCGTAGTAGTATTCAGTAACTGTTCCCTTATGGCTTCTGCTTTGTGGCCAAAGTGCTGAGGTAGGGAGTGGCAGAAGTGTATTAAGTTTTCCTCTTCTAAAGTAAAGGGAATAGATGAATGAAGCCAGAATCTTTTAGGAAAGATGGTTAAATGCCAGGAGACTCTTGGGCTGAAGTAGTGGAGGGCTGAAGGAATTGGCAATCTCATAGGCAATTTTCATGCTTTTGCTAAAAATAAATGCCATAATAAACTTTTGCCTTGTAATATATCTGAAGTATACACCAAAAGCCTGTTAGTGTACATCCACCCTGCCGAGGTTATTAAACATTCCATGGAGACCAAAGGAATGTTAGGAGAAAGTTAGTGTATCGGAGAGCAGAGCAGGCATGATTTTGTTAGCGGTGTTTGGAATTTCTCTGCTGAAATAGATCCATTGGAAAAAGAAACAAGCCAAGACAGCAGGTAACTTGTAGCCACATTTTTATCTTCTTCAGCAATATGTTAGAAATAACACAGGAGATACTGCAAGGAAAAAGGAAAAAGTACTGATGTTCAAAAAGAAAAAAACCAACACAAAAGTGACTCCATACATTTCTTTATAATCACATCTGCAACAGATATGTGGAATATTTACTTTACATTCTTGGATCTGTGTGTGCTTTTTATAGACTGAGAGGTCTATAGACTGAGAGGTTATTTTATGTTGTTTTCTGTTTTAATGACATTTCATTTATGAAAATACTTCAAAAATATTGGTTGCAGATACTTTGAAAATAATGTCCAACATCAAGAGGGTTAAATCTGACAGCAACATCTATACAATAAACTGTAGTTTTAGTCCGTGATGGACTAAGCACCTCCAAGGTGTCTAGTTCTGATCTGCCATCATGGAGATGGCCATCTGGAAGATTTTTGGAAATAAAGCCCTGCTCTATCTAAGCAGAGGTACCTCAAAACGCTACCAGCCCTCTCTAGTACAGTGCCCCTATAGACTTTTTCTTCAGCTCTTTTTCTTCCGATAGGCAGCAAGACCCTTCAGCTCACCCCTGCTCCCTTCCATTGGAAAGTGCAGGTGAAAGCAGCTTTGTTCAGAGTGTTCCCTCACCCTATGTATACTGGCAGTGCCACCACTGTGCTGGCTGCCAGGACTGCTCATGCACCAGGAAGGACTGTCTTTAGACTGCCTGGTATCCAAGGGCAATGCTAAGATGAAGGCAGATGAAAGTAGGATTGCTTTTTCTTTTTTCCACATTTTGGCTTCCATGGAGATCCAATGTTCCGTGCTTTAGTGGCGTCACCTCCTACTCAGAAGAGCCAAGCAATGCTCTTGGGTACCAACATATTCTCTTCTCCAGCATGTCTTTTCTGTGTCCCAGGAGGAAGTTTTTCAAGCCTTTCTCACTGGGCTTCTTTCCTGTGTCCCGCTAAAACTGCTTTTCTGTTCATTATTTCCTTTCCAGAAAAAGCTATGCTTTAGGAGAAGGGTGAGGACTGTTTTATTCCTCTCACTGGAAAGGAACTTGGGCACTTTGTACTACTCTTATGCCCAAGAAAGTAGCAACAAACTACAGCACAAAACAGCTATTACTGCTCAAATTTGTATTAGTCATTCAAGCAGCCAGACATTCCTAATTGGGACTAAAACTTTCAGAAGTGTGTCAAAGGGGTTTACACTTCTTCAAACTTTAAACATCTAAATGTTAGGCATCTTTTGTTAGCAAATTTTACAGGCTTTCTCTATAATTGGTGTAATCTGAAAGTGAACTTTTCCCAACCCAGCAAGTTTTGTGAAGTGGGATGAATATGCTTTTTAAGTTTCTAAGCCATTAGAAAACAGATTTTGGCAATAGACGCTACAGAGGCACTTTTTTTTATTATTATTATTTTGGCTTTCATCTTTTAATATAAAACTAAATCATTTGAAAATATTTCTTAGCTCTTTCGATGAGCTACCTCTGTAATGATAACTAGGGGATGAAATTTCCCTACAGTACTTTCCTGTTGTTGTCCTGCATATACAAGCATAGTAGTTTACAGGTAAGGAAGAACACTCTCTTGGTGACACTGTTCCACCCTGGGAAAAGCAGGGTCTGTGACATGTTTTTATTTCCACATATTTGGGCTCTGCTATTCTGACTCAAACACTTGGATAAATTTCCTTACAGTTTTGAGGTTTTGGCTCTACTGGTTTATAATTCTACTAACAACATCAATTTAGAAGAGCAAGACATCCGCCAGAAGCTCATAAGTAATAATGGGACCATAGCGGATGGATTTAGGCTTGAGACCGTGGATGTTGATCCAGTGGGTGAGTTATTTTCAGCTTTGTTGTGCTATAGATTTTCATTTTTGTCCTAAAATAAGCATCTTGTGTGTAAAAGAATTGATTTCCAAACAGTGTGGTTAATCCAGATTTTAAATAGTTATTTAAGCCTTATTGTTGCTCCACTGATCTCACAGAACCATCCTCGAGGTATCTCTTTTAAACAAATACAGTTGGCCAGATTGCTTCAATCAATGTTGTGCTGAATGATTCAAAGTTGTTGGGACAGGTCTCTAGGGGCAGATTTGAGGATAAAAAAAGCATGATACATCACCAGAACTGTAATGAGACATTTTAGACCTACTAGGTACCTTGCCTCCTCCTCGACCCTATTTGTTTGAGGTGCCTTCAGCAGCTGCTCCTCATCAGTCTCGTTTAAGCTGTCAAAAGTTCCCCATGCTTTTCCATTCAAGCTGATCAATTTGAGATTGCCCTTCCTGGAGGGAAGAGGTTGATCCTGCAAGTGGATGTAGTGTGGATATTCAGCCCTTTTCCTTGAGCAGCAGCAGTTTATTTTCCCCTTAACCACACAGTCCTACAGATAACATCCAAGTGTTTAATTTGAAGAGAAGAGTGTGTTACAGGGCTGAGGAATTGAGGATGGACAGATCAAGACATTTAATGTTAACTGTGATATATTGCTGTTTATTTACAGAAAAATGTTTAGCTGAAGAAAACCCTCCAAACTATTTTTGGCCTGATACCAGACCCACTGTGACCAACTTTACATTTTGCCATGGGAGTTCAGTTCAGATTGCATCAAGAACTTGGTAAGTGTTCAAATCCTTAAGAAGCCAAAAGCTGCCTAGTGGCTTTAATGCAGCTTTCTGGTTATATAGTTAAACTGCATTCTCGTTGCAATTTAACTGTATATCATGGCATTATATTTGAGGAAGATGATTTTGGAACTGTGATTCAAGACCATAAACAAAAAGCAGAAAAGTTTGTGTGTGTACTATGAAGATATGTAATTTATTAATAATTTTAAAAAGCACTTGCTGATCCTTTAGACTATATTGAGGCCCCCAGCAAGTACATGACTATAAAAATAGCACCTTCTTACATAACAGATCTGCTCTCTTCAAATCATAATGTTTATGTAATTTCAAAACCAAAGCTGCTGTTACTACAGAATGATAATTGGCACAAGAATTGTCTGGATTTTATTGGGACTTGTACACAAAATTCTCAATTCTGTGAAGATGAGATATGCTAATATTAACTAATATTAAATAATTTAGTTAAAGAAAAGTCAAAGAAATCTTATAAAACAAGTATTTTGACAGTGCATGGTCATAACTGAAGGCAGGGATAATCTTATGCGTAAAGTTATGTGGTTTTAAGGTTTAGGACAAATTTTCCCTAATATAGTAATTATTTATGAACAATAAAAATGTTTTAAGCACTGTATCTCTAATTCTCATTTATAAAAAGTGAATATTATTACTTCCTGTGATACATTATTAAAACAGTAAGGCTTTGATATCCTTTGAGTACCTTGAACATGACTAAGGTGCAATAGTAATTAATCTGCTCAGTATTTAAATTAATCACAGTTAATTATGATATAGTAGTCATACCCACCCACATTGCATCTGGAACACCTTCAGAGAAAGCCAGCTCTTTTGCTTTCTTCAAACAAAATGGCAACATGGATATGAATCAGCTTTCTGGTCCTGTGCCAAACAGGAAGACAACCACCATTATATTTAACTAGCTCACTTCCTCAGCCTGTTAATCTTGTACAAGAACTGTTACCTTCTGATGGACCAACTTTTGTTATAAAGTACATAGTGCAGGGGTCAAATTGTTTTTATGTCAGAACCTCAGAATCATTACAGATTAACGCTCCTGACCTCCCCTGCCCCAGCACTGCTTATCTTTAGTGCTCATTTGTGGATTACACAATGCCATTGATTGTCCATATGCAGTATTTCTCATCAAAAATTATCATGCTTTCCTTGCCTCTGCCTTAGTCAACTTAGGCAATACAGTGCATAGGTGTGACGTGTTTTGTCTGTGGCAGAAGGCTGTGCTAATGGACTCTACTGTTCCTGTGCTTCCCAAAGTTAAAGGTTGCTTGTTAATGTGCTGTCATAGTAAAGATTTTATGTTCATCACTGGAGCAGAACTTCATAGAATCACAGATTCATTATGGTTGGAAAAGACCTTCAAGGTCATCAAGGCCAAACCTAAGCCCCTCAAACCATACCTGTTAAACCATGCTGCCTCTTCTAGAGCTGCCTCTTCTAGACATTTCTTGAACACCGCTGGGGATGGTGGCTCCACCACTGCCCTGGGCAGCCTGTTCCAATGCTTCACCACTGTTTCCATGTAGAAATTTTTCCTAATATTTAACCTGAACTTCCCCTGGTGCAACTAGAGGCCATTTTCTGTTATCCTAACGATAGTTCTGGAGAAGAGATCAACTCCTGCCACTACAACCTTCTTTCAGGTGATTACAATAGATTGTAGAGAGCAATAAGGTCTCCCCTGAGCCTCCTCTTAGTGAAGTGGAGACCATTCTCCATACTGCCTTCACCTCTGTGATTAGCATGATTATCTTTAGAGAAAAGCAAGGGAAAAATTGTGTTTAATCCTGGAGCCATACTAGCTATTTTGTTTTTGTCAGGCTTTAGAGAAAGAATTCTAAAAAACACTTTTTCTGTCTACATCTGTGTTACCTCAGGCTTTTTCTGTCTACTTGGAATCTGGATCTGATGGTGGACTGATGAGATTTTCACATATAGTGTAAATTTGTATCTCCTCATGTACTTGTTCTAAGAACTACTATTGTTTCTGATGGACTTGATCAAAGCCCTTTATATCAAATAAAAATTTTAGAAATATTTTAGAAATATTTATAAAACATTATGAGTGTAATAGGAGTTTATATAGAAACTCGGATCTTTCTTGAAACACAAGGCCGGAATTTCCACTGATGCAATTGATCAAATTATTACAGCTGATAATTCATCGGAGATGCTTGGGGTTTCTCTCTTACCACCGTCACTGAACTGAACACATATTTCCACTTTCCAGCATACACTCTTTATTTTAGTTGGGGTCATATTATAAATGGTAAATTGGAAATTGAGAACAGCATATTAATGTGATATTTAAAAAAGAATTGTGAGATATTTATATTATTTTTCTATTACAGTTTATGTGTATTTCGGCATTTTTTTTTTCTTTGTAGCTATTTGGGTCTGCAGAATTATACGTCATACTGGGGCCAACCTGATCTGAGAAATTGCACAGGTGCGTACATTGATATACATCTACATCTTTGGCTAAAGTAATAGTCATGTAGACTTCAACAGATAATATAAGGAAGGAAATTACACTAAGGAAGAGTATCCTCCTCTCCTTAATTTTTGCTAAGTTCCTTAAAGTCTTTTTTAAAATTCTGAGTAAAGGAAATATTTAAACTCTGGGAAAGTACAGTAAATTGAATCTAGGACTTCCATTAATCTCTTTGGTTATGAGTTAATGAAATCAAACTTTTCATCTAATTTAAGCAAGAATAGTGGCAGTGGCATCAGTTTGATGCAAGCCAGAATTTTAACTGTTTCTAGTGCCCATTGATGCTAGTGGAAAGTTTTTCACTGTCTTGCCTAGGCTTATGCTCAGTCTCATTTTTTTTTTTTCTCAGTTTAAAAAATTCCGCTTGAACTCATTCTGGCCATAAAGGAATAATAAAATAAATAGACATCATTTTTTTGGCCACTCCTGCAGTGCTGGAGTCTCCCACATCTTTCTCTGTAGTCAGTGGAGAAAATGAGTAATTCAGAACACCTACAGTATGCTCCGGTTCTGAACAGCTTTCCAGAGAAGCCTTTTTTAATTTCTTTGCTGATTGTACAGGGCTCATAGGTAACCTGGCTACTTAACTTGATAAATGTTTTGGATATCTACAGTCAGGCTACATAAAACATCTTTTGGTGTAGAATGAACACGATTTCTTGAAAGTAGCAAACACTACATTAGAAAACGCAACATTAAAGAACTCAACTATTTTCAAACTAAAGAAAGCCAGTAATCTTTCAAAATCTGATTTGTGAGTAACCAGTAACACCTCAAATATTTAAAGACTGTATGATGCTTATTTTTTACATTAGTTTTCCATCCAGGAGATGTCAAACATGATTTATATATAATTTACATTAATATTTTGTCAATGAAAACAATATCAAACTTTCTTTATCAGGAAAATTATTCTCATGAAATTTGCTTCTGTATTGCAATTGCCAACCCTCTAAACAGGAGTATAGTCTTCTCAAGGTACAGGAATCATTCACAGAATTTCTGCCCAGAGCTTATATGTAAAGAGTGAATATTCTATCAGTATTTGTGACTTAGGGCCCTTTTTCACTTCAAGAATGAAAGAGAAGTTTGTTTTTTTGTTATTTTGTTTTTTTTTTTTTTATAAAAAGAAATAGAGGAGAGCGTAAGAGAAAAAAAGAGGGAAAAATATACTTTTTATTTCAGAAAACATTTTACTAATTAGTCTGATTTGCAAGCTCAGGGGAATTAAGGAAAAGAAAGACATAACGCAGCATGTAAGATTTAACAGGTACTGTATACATCATAAAATTATAAATTTGATTAAAAAAACCCCTAATATTTCTTGGAAGTATTATAGAATCTGCTGTAACTTGAGTAAGAAAAAAAAAGAATTACTTTGGAATTAATATACAGTATTTTCTTTTTTTTGTTCCTGTTTATGTGTACACTTACAGAAAATGCAGCTGATATTGCCAATCAGCTTTTGAATCTCACTGGTGAAGGGCAGCAGCTAACTTCAGACAAAGTAAATGATGTTGTTCAGAAGCTCAAAAAAATTGTGAATGATGAAAAAATTGATGAATCTCTGGGTTCTACTGTGGTGACAATTTTTTCCAATATTCTAACAAGTTCAGACAGCGTATTGGCTGCATCATCTTCAGAGTAAGTATTTCTGCCCTTGAGAATCTCTATTGAGAAAAATCTGTTTCACTTCACTATTAAGAAGAGGACACATACTTCCATGTATAGGCAGACAATTGCAATAAAACAAACTTTCAATTTTCATCAAAAAGAATTTGGTGAGATGAACAAAAGATTCTTCAGTTACATCACAGTTAAAATTAATATACATGTCAAAGATAAATTATTTTGATGTAAGAGAAATCTGCTGATAAATGACACACCATAGATTTAAGTATCATTGGAAGATTGTTTCACAGCCTTTGATATGAGGTCAGATATTTTCTGTCAATCAAAACCTTTTATTTTCAGCAGAAATACCTAAATCTACAGTATTACAATCTCATTGTGACTGACAAGTGAGTGACAGTCAGTAATAAGAAAATGATCGGAGAAATGGAGAACACATGATGTCATCAGTTTCTTTCTTATGTACTTAATATTTAGATTTTATTTTTTCTATTTTTAGAGCTCTAAAAACTATTGATGCCTTGGCTCTAAAGATCCAGTTCACTGGACCATCTATGAGCATTTCAACACGAAACCTCGCACTTGGAGTGTCTTCTATAAACTCAACTTCATTCAGAGGTTCTTCTTTTAGTGTCAGCCCACAGAATAATGCATCTGATTTTCAGGTACAAAATGAAAATTGCATTTGAATATGAAGTGTCTGCTCTTCAAAGTGTATTTCCCATGGGTATTACAAAAACACTTATAATTTCCGTTGCTACCCTTACTACTCTATTCCTTTTTTCCTGCAGTCATCCAAACAGATCAGTTTTAATATTTTCTTGAGCAGCAGGAAACCCAGATAAACCCATTTTCATCTGATGATGAAAAATATTTTGCTTATAAATCCAGAACTGTCTGTATTTTTTATTCATTGTTTGAAGCTATTAGAGAGGATAAAATAACACTTGAGAGTCTTCTGCATGCTACTGCCACTCCACTGATGAGTTTCAATTTGAGAGTTAGCGAAATGTCAGTGTATATATAATTTCTATAGATACAATAGGTGTTTAAGCTTTCAGTATGGACACCTACTGCCAATGGACATCTGAAAACTGATCCAGTTTTTCACACATGGGCTTGTAGTGTTATTTGTGGTATTGAAGACATTCACATAGGATTGACTTACCAAATCGGACAGACAAAAAACATAGTAAAGACAGATCACTCAAACTGCAGAATGGTTTCTAATGCAACAGTATTGAGAGAGGATACTGTATTTAAGATATTTGTCACTACAGTGACATTTGAGGATCAAAATTATTTTTCGCTAATGAGGGAAAATCTTTCGCAAACGGAGAAACACAGACAAGGTATACCCAAAGCCACATCTAGAGGCTATTTAGGCATTTGAGATGCAGACAAACATTTACTGTGGAAATCATTTGCAATGAGGTGCATAAATTTTTAAAAACAAATTGTTCATAGTTAAACTTCCTCTTGGAGGAGAAGAAGGTGCTCAGGAGTAGCCAGCATGGGTTCACCAAGGGGAGATCATGCTTGACTAACCTGATAGCCTTCTACGATGGGGTGACTAGATGGATAGATGAGGGCAGAGYGGTGGATGTGATCTATCTGGACTTCAGTAAGGCTTTTGACACCGTCCCTCACGGCATCCTCCTGGGCAAGCTCCAGAAGTGTGGGTTAGATGAGTGGACAGTGAGGTGGATTAGG
>PTEX01000241.1:824518-877188 GCA_003342815.1 Eudromia elegans | reverse complement strand
ACATCTGCCCTATGAGCAAAGGCTGAGAGAGCTGGGCCTCTTCAGCCTGGAGAAGAGAAGACTGAGAGGGGACCTGATTAATGTATATAAATATCTCAAGAAAGGGAGTGAGGAGGAGGGGGCTGGCCTCTTCTCAGTGGTGGCCAGTGATAGAACTAGAAGAAATGGCCACAAATTGAGGCACCAAAAGTTCCACAGGAACTTGAAGAAGAATTTCTTAACAGTGAGAGTGACAGAGCCCTGGCACAGGCTGCCCAGAGAGGTGGTGGAGTCTCCTTCTCTGGAGATCTTCAAAACCCGCCTGGACACCACCCTGTGCCACATGCTCTAGGGGACCCTGTGTGTGCAGGGGGGTTGGACTAGATGACCTCTACAGGTTCCTTCCAAGCCTAAGCGTTCTATGATTCTATGAAATAACAAGTAATATAATCTCAATCTCCTAGGTATTTAATCTAGGTTAAATTTAGGATACCCTTCAAATATAGTGAGACTTGGAGAAACATAAAAAAGATGAAATATAAAAATCTATTATCTAGTGTACCAGAGGAGCCAAATCTTAATTTTCATGTGGAACACGAATAATAAGCTAGAAGTCTGCAAACCTTTTACACATAGTCTATGTGTCTACTAGTCTACTTTGGATCAAATTTCAAGTGCTGATTTGAAATGGTATAAATGGATTTAATGTAATTAGGATTTATTGCATTATATTCATAGAAGTTTTACCCAAAAATTCTCTATATCAACTGTATTAGAAATTTTTAATGATGCCCCAAAGATGTTAGCATTGGGGATCTCCTGCCTGAGAAAAGGCAATAAACTGCAGGGCGCTTTCTGTGCAGATTCCCTGTGGCTAAAGAGCACTCCGAGCTACACCACAGCCTTCCCTCTGCCTCACAGCAAGGCTTGAGGCACTGCCACTTTGGATCTCTCGGAGAAAGGTAGAGCAAGCAGAACGCCACAGAGTACCCCCAAGATCGCCTCTTTTATGGTTGCCTGCAACTCCTCTCTGGGAAGCCACTGCTGGGAGACAACACCTCCTGGCATGGCCTGCAAGTTAAAAAGACCAGCAGGGAAGGTCAGCACTGGAAGACTCCTGCTCCCTGCAAACCATGCAAAGTGTGGAGGAGGAGGTGGACTCGTGCAAGGAGGAGGTAGCCTCAAGTGACACCAGGGGAGGTTCAGGTTAGATATTAGGGAAAATATCTACATGGAAAAAGTAGTCAAGCACTGGAACAGGCTGCCCAGGAAGTGGCGGAGTCACCATCCCTGGCAGTGTTCAAGAAATTTGTAAATGAGATACTTAGGGACATGGTTTGAGAGGTATGGGATTGAAGGGCTTACAGTTGAACTTGATCTTGAAGGTCCTTTCCAACCATAATGATTCTATGATTCTTTGACTGTAAATTTATTTTGCTCAATTCTGATATTAATAAAGTTTGATAGCTGATTGTTTCTCTTCCAAATTTTGTCCTGTATTTATGGAAAGAGGAAAGGAAAAAATCTGAAATTAGATTTGAGATGACATGTGTAATAAGAATTACCATCTGTGGATTGAGGACATCCAGGATTTTTTTTTTTTTTTTTTTTTGTCCTGGAATCATTTACTATACCACTGTCTGAAGAATCATAAAATCCAAACTCCATCAAATTATTTATAATGTTCCTATTGGAACTTAAGTTTGTTCACAGGCTTTTACATTTCCAACAGCTGATTGAGAATTCTTAGCATCCTCCCCACCAGAATATCTGCAGCAGCTGTGATCACGGCTTATATTTTCCATGCTTGTCAGGAAAGACACTTGCTATCCTTGCTGGAGGGAGATTCCCTTGTGAAAGCCCAAGCTGTTCACCACTGGTTTGATGATCTATCCCAGGCTCATCAGGGAGCCTTAAACTCTTCAAACTGTCAGAATGTTTCCAGAATTTGTTTCCTTTTTCTTTTTTTTTTTTTTTTTTTCCTTAAAGTAGATCTCAAGTAAATGTATCCATGGCAGTTTGGAAATATTCTATTTTAGTCCCCTCTGTCTTTATGTTTCTTGCCAAACCTTTGACTGAGCTAGTTTTTGATGATTCACATTATTAAATTGTTCCTGTAATGTATCCACACTTCTATAAAGAAACTTCTTCCACTCTATTTGCACACAATACATAACGGGATATCTTTATCACATATATGCTTTCTGATTCATGTGGCAGAATTATCCTTTGAAAACCTGTTATTCAAGTGCTTTTAGTGCTATACCTATGAACCGTGTCTTTCTAGAGTCCGATGGTACCTGTTACCTCAGTAAGTTGATGCAAAATTAGAATTTTAATAAATTAGCTTACGGCTTGAAACTCCTGTTAGCTAAGAATGCATTGCTGCTGTATGGCTGATAATGAAACAAATATTTGAACAAGATACTGCTAGAGTAGTTAGGATGTGAGTTTCCTCATCTCATTGTGAAATTCTTTAACACTTTTGCTATACAGCAAACATGACATACCTCTTTCCCTTTTACTTGATAGATAAGGGGATATACACCGAATTCAGCAGGTATAAGATCATATAGTTGTACAGTTGCTGTGCAGTTGATAATGAAATACGAGTTTGCACACTTGTTTCTTTTCTGCCGAATATCATGGCACAGTGCCGTAGTTGATGCTTTGCTTCTATCAATTAACCTCAAAGTGATGACAAAAAATTATCTTTTTTGTCCTATATAGTACAAAATATTAGAGCAGTGACTCTTTGCTATTTTTCAGTCTGCCTTCTGTAATATAGCAACTAGAAAAAGCTGATAAGAGCTTAATAAATCTTCATAAAGAACAAGTATTTAGCAAGGATTGCTGTCTATTAATTAATACAAAGACTTATCCCAATAGGAATTTTCATATCTGTTTTATAGATTTCTGTATCTATTTTATATCTAGATTATACATAAAATGTGAAATAGAAATATTTTGGTGGTTTCATAACGGCACATTTGAAAACTACAGGATGAAAAACACACAGTAATTCTATAGCAGTGTGTGGTATTCACTGCAGCATTGTCTGCATTGTATACACTGATTTCATGTAGCGGTAAGTCCACCGTAGCCACCTGGAAACACACACCTGACCTGAGCCAGCTAAGAGGGACATCGCTGTTATCCAGTTTTCAGGAGCACAGCTGGGACCACCATGTGGTCGGAGCAGGTCACTAGGCAGCACTGACCTTTCATGGCCCTGTGTCACACCACACAGAAGCCTCGTGAAACCTTAGTTTTTTTAAGTGTATGTGTATGGATGAGGGAGAAATAAAAGGATTCAATCCTTTTCATCTCTCTGATTTTGTCTGTGGATTAGAACTGCTTAAAGATGAATGACTCATGCGTCTTTTATGAAAAGTTCAGTATAACTTGTGCTTTATGTGTTTTTTGGTTCTGTGGAATCCATCACAAAAGAAATTCCTGTTAATGACATGATGTTCTGTGGAGGTCCAATATGTCAAAGTATTTATCTCTGTTTTGCCAAGAAGTGCCATATGGCACTTGTGGGGGGGGGGAAAAAAAAAAGCTAAATTATTTACACTAGAAATCTTACACTATCTCGCACTCTTATTGAGTAAGAGTAGAAGCTTTGAACTGAAGCTTACAGGAATGTTTGAGACCGAAACTAGTATTTTTTCTTTTGCTGTAATGATATATGCTATGAGCTACATAGCAAACCAAGAAAATGAGCAGGATTCAGCACAAATTGAATATTTGTGGGCAAGTGGCTACTTTGCTTACAGAAGACATGACTGAGGTATTTGGGATTCTAGCAGTTCTACACACAGAGGAAAAATAAAAGGAACTCTTAGAAGGTAATGGTGATTGCTGAAGTCAAATGTCAAGTACTTGTCTGACATGTCCCCACAAACTGCATGTTCTGGAGAAATGATATTTCCGTGGTTTGTACATGCAGATACAAGAACTCAACTCAAGTTGCCCCAAATTTGTTGAAAATTATTGACATCAGCATTATGAAAAATCTTGAGTACAGCAGTGAATGAATCATTTTTTTCATCTTTAAATTTTCTATGCAAACCTTATCTCTTACTGAAGGAAGGAGGAACCTCCTAAGCTTTTTTTTTTTTTTTTTATTACATGTTTTCATGCACAGGTCATATTGATGTTGATGATTCTAGTCCAATGTCTGGATTTCTTTGCAGAAAGTTCTTAACCCAGCTGTGGTCAGTGAATGACTTGCTTTTTGTTGTTGAACATTTTGACATTTTCTTTTGTTGTTTTTATTTAACAGATAGATTTTGACAAGGATCAAACAAATGCCATTGCTTCTGTTGTTCTGCCATCAAGTTTACTAAAGAATTTAAGTCAAGATGACTATGAAGTCATATCTAGGGCTCAATTCACTTTCTTCAATAAAAATGGTCTTTTCCAGGTAAATATGAATGTGCTTGAATTAATTTCAGGTAAGGTGGTTCAAAGGCAGCTGCTAAAGTATCTTGTAGTGTAAACATTTGGGAGCATCTCATGAGCTATAGGAATGGAATGGTAGCAATTATAGTCATTACAAATAGCATTATGAATTCAGAGTGAAAAAACAATTGCCATGTCCAAGTTGTATGCAGTCAGATATCGTGCAAATTCCTGTCTCATGTGGGATAAACTTATACCTATAGTAATCAAGGGCAAACTGAATCCCAAGCAAACAGAGTAAATAAGCAAAACTTCTCAAAGGCCCTGTCATCTGTTTATGCACATTCATAGAGGGCCTTCACATTGGAGCTACGTTCTTTCTTAGCTGGACATTTGGCCTAGTGTACTGCTAAATGGTCTTTCTTTTCCTAAAAAAACATTGAATGACACTCATACCGAATGGATCATTTGCATCCAGTTTAACACTCTGGACTGATGGTCAACAGCCATGGAATATTTATTTATACATGTACTGTTCTTCTTTTCATATGTATGTGTTCCCACAAGCATGTAATGTTTAATATTGTGTGGATGTTTATATAGGCAACGTGGTTGTTCGAATAAAGATGAAGATATTTGTACTTGAAAACTGAAATAATCAAAGTAGATTTTTTTTGTCATTTAGGATCCATTGTATGGTAACTGTAAATTGTTTCAGCGTTATATATGCCAAAAAAAAGTTAGAAAATGTTTAACAGCATAGAAATAAATATAAAACACACCTATACTAAAAAATTATTTCATTGAGAAGGAAACCTTTTCATAATGAACTGTAGGCTGAGCCTCAAAAAAAAAGAGTTTGTTTTCCCATTAGCATTTCAAGTGACCTTCAGCCCTCATGCATCCGCAAAACTCTGTAGTATTGTGTTGTCCCTGTATTATCGTTTTTATTGGCAGTGTATCCAGATTCTTCAGATAATCTAGGCAGGAAAATACCCATGACCCTGAATTGCCTTCTGAAATACACCCTAAAGTATCTTTAGCTGTTTAAAATCATAGTCACTTTAAGCTCATTTTTAAGAAAAGCAAGATTAATATATTTAATAAAGAAACCCCAGAAATACAGAAGTAGGCTTGTCATAAGCTATTCTGAATCATATTTAAAAAATACAGTCTGTTTATATAACATAGAAATTATTGTCAGGAGGTCTTGTCACTAACCATAGAGGTATCTTTGTTATTTTTGTTTTGTTTTTCTTTTGTTTTTATATTTTAAATTTTTGTATGCAGTTCACCTGACTAATAAAAACACATAACTGTGTTCTGAACAGATGTTGTAAAATTGATCTGTATGTGCATCCCACACATGTCATTTAGTGGTACTACAAAATGTATACTTGGTAAGTCAGTGAAAGGTAAAGCAGTAAAATCTGCAACTAATATTCCTTACAATTTTATTCTTATTTTTCAAGTTACTCATGGGTGAACATTTTCAACCAAATTATTTAGATATGTGCTTAACTCACATTTTCTATTAGTTACTTCTGCTTAAAATTAATCTGACTGTAAAATCAAAGCAGTGACTTGTGACCAGTCGTCTCAAGTCTGAATGCAGAACACTCTTTACTCATATAACATTCATTTCAGTACAAGTGCAGCACAAGATATCGTAAATAGTGAGCAGTAAATTTTTCAGTCCGTCTAACATGATCTAGCAGTCCATCTAAACTGATGTTTAGTAAAAACATTTTTTTTTAGGTAAAATTTAGGTAAAATTAATTTGCAAAATATTTGCACCTTAATAGATCAGCAATTTCCAAGGAAAATACACTACTTCGGAAAATTCTCAACCTTATGCTTTCTCACTGTCTAGGAATGGCATTCGCAAGTGACAACATAAGTATTTTCATTTCCACGAATTAAGACTCTGTTGAAAGTATTATCTCCTACAGTTTGTAGCATTGCTTTGAATATATTACTTCTTGGTCACTCCTGATGAGAGATGATTTAGCAGTTATGGACAGAAAACACATTATTTTCCCAAAATTTCCCATCTACAAAATAGAATAGCATTGACAGTAAGATAAGAATTGTTTAGGGAAATTAACTAATTCTGGTGGAATCAAGCAAAGTGATTAAAAGGGTTTTTTTTTTCCCCTTATAGTCTCTCTATAATTGTGCTTCTGAATGTTTATGACAATAAAGGAAATAGAGAAAGTTCCATACAGCAAACCTATAGTTTGATCTTATAAAAAATATGTTCTTATATTTGGTGGTCAGAAGTATATAATGCTGAAAGCTTATTTATCCCGGCACATGACAAAAATGAAACTAGTTACTTTGATTTCTATGTCTTGTGCTGTGTCAGCATTTATTATATTTTTCTAAATCTTTTAAAGGATCCAGAAACTCCTGCCAACTTGACCAGTTTTGTGGTGGCATGCAGTATTGGAAACCTAACAATTCAGGACCTTCAGGATTACGTGAAGATAACAATTAAGCATACCAAAGTTCAGGTAAGAATAACTTGATTATTCAAAGAAACAGAAATGCAAGCTCTATGTTTTAAAGGCTGAGTATAAGATCTTGTTATCTGGATGGATCTTGAGTCTTCTCACTCTTTTCAGGATTTAATGCGTATCTGAAAGTCCATTAATTATGCCACTTTGAGGCAATTCTTATACCAATAGCCATAGGTAAAATCATAGTTCATGATGATTGGAATTTCAGAATAACTTAAATACGTTGATCAAGCATGGATTGCTTTGTTAATAGCTTTCCAAGATATTTTGTTGCTATATAGTTTGCTGGAAAGGAAGAATGGACAGAAACACATATTTAAAAGACAATTATAATTAATTCAGTAAAACAGAAGAGCAGAGGAAACCTTTTGGCATGTTTTGGCATGTTTTCTTTCAGTGAAACTGACATTCAAGCATCAGCTTGACTCTGTTCACAGATGTGTTGGTCAATAGCTATTCCAAAAGAAACTATGACACTAGAGATGTATAAAATATTAAAATGTGATATCTAAGTAGAACATTAATGGAATAAGAAATGGGTTCATTAATCTTGAAATGGGATATTTTTCATATTTCAATGAACATTGCCCTATTTTTTATTATAAAGGTTATTTTAAGGTCAGGCAAAACAGTTCATTATACTTTTTCTCAGTTTCAAGGCCGATTGCATAGACTATCACTAACATTTAGACTCTGCAAAGATATCATATTCATGAATAACTTCAATGAGACCATAAAACTAATTCATCAGTGGAAAACAGTGTAAAGAAACAATGCTATATGTTTTAACATCTTCTGGGTGGAGTGATCTTTCTAGAAGAATAAGACGTAATTTGAAACTAGAAGGTACTTGAACAATCAAAGGAATATTTATTTTTCTGCTCATTAAATAAAAGCACACATAGTAAAGCATCTGCAGCAAACATTTACATTGACAAGATGTGTAAAAAGTTTACTTTTACATGTGTTCATAGGAAGATCCTAAGCCTACATGTGTCTTCTGGGATATGAATAAAAATGGTAAGTTAAAAAATACTGTTATGTCCTTTCTGGGGGAATAAGTGTGTGCATGGTTTAAAATTGGTCACAGTCTGCATGATAAGGTCATATATGAGATACGCATTAATATGGCAGAGGCTAAGGCGATAATTTATTTCATAGTTTTCTAAGACTAGATAGGATAACTAAGATTAACCATTCTGTCACTCTGCATTACACTGAAGCAAAGGATGGGACCCTATATTCACAGGACATAAATGCTTTCATATCATATATGCCTGAGGATATATGAGTAGGAGAGAGGCAGACATAGACATCACATTAGTGCGGTCAAGGCAAGCTCTAAAACCATGTTATTGCTGGGTAAACAAAGGTGTGCCTTACTGTGTGGTCTGCATATCAAGTTTTTTATCCCTCATAAATTAAAAAAAAAAATCCTATCTTTATTATAGACCTCCATTTCCTTCTGCTTAACAGGCCACAAGTTAGAGCACTTGCTTGGTGTATTTTTCTAAGAAATCTGATACTTGCTACTTTTCTGGTTATTATTTACTGATTCAATTTGATATACAAGAAATGAATTTAGAAATCTGTTCAACATATGATAATATGAGTTTGTTGGAAAGAGTTTTTTCACTTTTTTCATGTCCATAGGTGGTAATGGCGGTTGGAATCCCGCAGGCTGCAAGGTGCAAGCAGAGTCCAATGAGAATGAGACAATTTGCTTATGCAACCACCTCACACACTTCGGGGTCCTAATGGTAAGCAAATTCTCATATTTCAATAAGTTTATCTTTTCTGATAAACACTACGTAATTTTTGTCTTGGATCAAGACAACCATCTTCATTCATTTTGGTTGAGTTATTCATTTTGCACTTCTTTTATAATAATAATTCATTTTATTCATTTTCATAAATATATCTTTTCATTAAAAATGTCTAATGATAAAGATTCAGGAATCAGATGATGAAGAAAATTAATAAGGAAAATGCATTGTTATTATGTCCTCTGCAAGTGGCTAACTGTTATAACATGAAAATGTGCCCACAACAGTATTCTAATTTTTTAAAATTAGTCACTTTGAAACATCTGAGTGATACTGCAATAAAAATAATATGTTGTCCTGTCTAGCTTCAAAGCTGGTACGTGTCCGTGTCAAAAAAAAATGTCAGAATTAGGGACTGTAAAACCAAGGCCCAGCACTAACTCTTCCATTACTGAAAATGAGTCCTAAAGTGGAGTCGTCTCTATCATTTCCTTTAATAATATAATCCAACATGCAGTGTTGACCCCTCAGCACTGGAGGGTGTGAGTAGATTTTCATATATTAACCTGCAGAGCAAGTCATGGACAAAAAATATAGCAGAGAGGGGAAAAAGCAAAAAATATCCTGTAAATTTTTGTATGGGATATCGAATCTGGTAATGAGAAGAGAAACTGACCTTAAAAATAATGTGACAATGTCAACATGTATTAGAAAAGGTTGCAGAAGAGAGGGAGTGTTCAGTTTATAAGGGAAATCAGTGCAAGGAAGAGGTTGAAAGGTTTGCGGTGAAAGAGAAACAAGGCTGGGTAGAGCTGAATTGCAATGTCATGAAAGTGTGAAGGTATTAGCAGAAAAAAAGTTTTCAAGAGAAAAAAGGGTGACTGTTACAGAATAAAATTACAGAGCTTCATAATATTGAGGGGAAAAAAAACAGTAAATAAAAATATGTTGTACTGTCAAGCAAAACTGGTAATGGGGATGAAGAACCAAGACAAGAGAGCACAGTAATATCATTTCATTCTGATAAAAGTCCCCTTTCAAATTCCTGTAATGCCAAAAAGTATAAAGAAATACATTATTTTGCAAAACTGATAAAACTTTGATTTCTGTTTCTTTATTATTTATTTTTAGATGGCATTATTCAGAGTTGTGTTTTACAGTACAAAACTTCTTTTGAAAAAGATCTGCCCGTTGAAGGCTGCTGAGAAACTTACAGGATGTTTATGATCGGTTAAGCCTATTAGGGCCTTAACTCTCCAAACTGGATGTGTGAGATAGGTAGGGCTTAGCATATCAGAGAGATAAGAGAAGGTACTATACAGAGCACTTCCGCTTCGGTAGTGTAATTCTTCCAGCAGTCTATAGAAATTTGCATACCTGAAAAGAAAAAGAAATATCAACAGGAAAAAAAACTAGCATACTGCAAGCTTTTCTTAAATCTGGTAATCATTCAAAACCCTTTTTAGATTCCCAAGTGCAGCACTCACACTCAGTAATAGGCTGAATTGTGGCTTTCAGTCCGGCATGAACACTCTTCAGCTTATAAAGCAAATCTGCAGAAAAGATGTTTATTCCAAGTGAAAGTATGTGTTTCATTTAACATATTGCAGTGTCATTTCCAAATGAAGATGTATGTTTTGGATTTAATATTTTGCGGTGGCATTTTAGTTAAAAAAGAAAAATACCTCCAGGTACTTTAAATCCTGAAGATAAAATGAAGGAAAGAATAAAATCTGTTCTTAGCCTAGAACTTAGTGCACAAAGGAGCCACATGCTGCTAAGTTTTAAGTTTTGGTCTTACAAAACCTTACTAATAAAGCAACCTAAATCATGTTCTTCTCTCACTTTTCATCCTCAACAAGAGGGGGAAAAAAAAAAAAAAGACCTTTTTTTAGGGTATATTCAATGAGTCCGTTCTCTTTCTCTGAATGCTTTTGTTGTGTAATTAAATAAGGCGGAAGTGTTCTGAATTTGGGCTGTATTCCAGTAGATTTTTACACAGTTTTGACTTTCTAATTGCATTTCCATTTTAATAATCTTTACTTACTTTAATTAAATGACTTTCAAATAACGTTATCTTGGTGTACATAAACTGTCTTATGAGCTTGGCAGATGAACATAGTATACAAATATGCAAACAACTCTTTAATTTTCCTGTGAAGAATGTCATGTTTTGCAACCCGTTTTAGGTATTTTTTTGCTAGATAGTTCTACTAAGGGCGACAGAATAGGCACCGTTAAATATTGGTATTTGTTTACATTTATTCCAAAGTGACGTAGTTCCAAACGCTCTTTTGTTTTGTCCTTAAAAAAGGAAACAACACTGGCATTTATTCTCAGATATATGTGGCAATTACAGTTGGCCTGAAGAATGGAAAAAAAAATCCTCGGTGTTCCTACTTCATTTCCACTTTTTTTAAGATGTTTTCCGTACAAATATGTTTTTCTTAAAGAAGAGTGTCCATAAGGAACTGAACTAAAAATCTGAAAAGTTTTTTTTTTTTTTCCATAAAGGACCACTTGATTTCCTCATAATGAATTATAATGATCAGTGTCTGACTGTCTTTCTGCTGATGCCAGCAGTTATAATACTTACAGCACAATGTTTTCAAGAGCCATGGGAAGGAAGTGAGAGGTGTAGCGACTATAAACTAAATATACCCAGTAAACATGAACCTTAATATCAGGGTTATAGCAGTACTACTGAAGTGTTTTTGAGTTTTACTTGACTGATTACCAAGAAACTGTGTTGTGCTCATTAAAAAGGAGCTTGCTGTAACTTATACCTCTTCCTTCTCTCTCACTTAGGATCTTCAGGGAACAGTTGCACAAATAGACTCACAGAACACCAAGGCCCTCACCTTTATCAGTTACATAGGCTGTGGGATATCTGCCATATTTTCTGCTGCAACTCTTCTGACATACATTGCATTTGAGTAAGCATTCATTCAAAACATGACAAACAAATACCTTTATATGATGAATAAAATATATTAGCCATATGGTTGTTGTGTTTCCATCTAGGAAGAAAAATCTCTTTTTAAAAATCTAATTTTAAAAATCTATTTTTAAACAACAATAAACAGAAACGCTTGTGCCTCATATTGGCATGAGGAAGTCACTCTGCTTTGATTTACTTTGATGTACTTTGATTTACAGACCGGTACACTGGGCTTCTGTAAGCGTTTCAGGCAATTGAACCTGTATTTCTGTCACTAGGAAGCTGCGAAGAGATTATCCATCAAAAATCCTGATGAATTTGAGCACAGCCCTGCTCTTTCTTAACCTGACCTTCTTGCTTGATGGCTGGATTGCATCATTTCATATAGATGGCCTCTGCATAGCTGTTGCCTGCCTTTTGCACTTTTTTCTTCTGGCCACCTTCACATGGATGGGACTAGAAGCCGTTCACATGTACATTGCTCTAGTAAAAGTATTCAACACCTATATACGGAGATACATACTGAAGTTTTGCATCATTGGCTGGGGTGAGTTCAATAGGCACAATATTCATGTAGCACATGTTTGAAATTATAATGTGTAGGAAATCTCTACCATAGATGCAGAGATGTGTCAAAGCCAGGGTAAAGTTTCCTTCTGTATGTTCGTAAAAGAGCACCTTATATTTGTAAAAATAAATACTGGAGATAGCTGAGACCATGTTCTGTTGTCTAATTTTGTGCAAATATCCGGTAGCTGCAGTATGCTTGCAGGAGCTTGCAGTCTGAGGAGGAGCAGAGGGACCAGATATACTGCTCCCAGGTTCCAAACAGGCTAGGATGGGAGAGAAGAAATGGTACTGTCATTATCAAAGACAGGGAACTATGACAATTCTCTTGGAACAGTAGTAGTAACTCCTGCAATTACTATAGGGATCTTTGCATTGAATTTCAAAAAGCTTTGGCTCAAGCCTGAAGTTTCTTGACAAAAAAGCACAAAACTCATGGCAGCATCAGAAATAAGCAGCATGCCCTGAGCTTCAACACAGTGTTTAAACCTCGGGAATATCCTGCTAGACCAATTGTACATACTGATGTTGAAATGGAAAATGTAGTACCGAAAAGTAACTGTGAGGCTCAAGCAGCAAGGTTTTATTCTTTATTTTTTCTGTCTAAGGAATCTCTGCCTTCTGCATGTGAATACACATATTGTGTTTGAAATAATTCAACACAATACAAAACCATTAACCTCATGACTAGAGCAGTGACCTCAGTCCAGCTGATAATGGATGTCTTTCCATTGGCAGCTAGCATCCTCTTTGGCTACCTCAGCCGAGGACAAGGACTGAGTGGTAGGAAAAGCAAATTAACCTCTTCCCCTTTGAATCTCTTGTCATAGCAAGGATAAGACATGTAAATAGGGCACGCCAGGAAATGTACATTTATTCTGTGAGCTCTACCTCGGCAAACATGGTTTGTTATTTTTCCCAAATATTCTCTTCTCTTGATTATTAAAAATGCATATGGGTCATTTTGGTGTACATGTATCTGAAGGACGTGTGATACTAGAAAAGAATGTTTTACTTTAGTAAAATAGAATTTCGTTTATTTTATGCCTTAATATATTTTACTTCCTTGTTTTATATAGTATGACACTTTAGTATCACATGCTAAAATGGATTAGTAACATTTGCTAAATTAAAGAATATGATAAGACTTATTCATTAATAAAGTACTTTGAAACCTTTACACATTTCTGCTTTTGGGGAAGAAAATTATTTACTTCTACTTCTCTATGCAGTTTTCTGATATTGAGCTATCTCAGGATACTCTGTACTAAAGTGATACTGATGGATATATCAATAATTCGCCTTTACATAGAGTTTTTGAAGGCTCAGAGGTTTTGGAAGCAAACTACAACTTTTCTTGTTTTATAGGTTTGCCTGCTCTCGTGATAGCAATTGTTTTAGCAAGCACAAACACAAACGCAAGTCATGTTTATGGCAAGGAGTTATATGGCAGAGGTGCTAATGGAGAAGGAGGAGATGATTTGTGAGTATTTCTTTTAATATTTTTTAATTTACATTCTACAAGAACTTTAGCATTTATCAGGTTGCTTTGATAAAGACATAGGTGTATAAAATAAGCAAAGTGCATGTAATTGTCTTCTAAAATTGTATTTTTTCTTATTTGTATTTGAAGTGCAAATAAGTCTATGAAAAGAATTAGACACAAGTCTTCATTACCCAATGCCATGGAAAAACCTCTGACAAAAGAATAATCTATAAGTTTTGCTCAATAGAAATAAAAATGCCAGTTTTGTTTTATCTTAAAAGAAAACTATATATTCTAAGTGGTCACAAGAAAGAATTAATATAAAAATTGTTTCCTTTTAAATAAAATATCCTTTTGTCATTAGCTTTTTCTTTTCTGATCTACAGGTCCAAAATAATAATATCCAAGCCCTTAAATATCTTATATGAATGTTTGTTATCTCATTTTCTGTTCCTCACCTGTCAGTTTCATGATGATAAATATGTCATTGTGTATTTCTATCAAAGTATCATGGGAAGCATTCAAGCCATTTACTGCTGGAAGAATAAGTTGTCTCTCTCGAATGGCTACTTGTTGTACGGCTAGCTGAGAGGGCTGCCCATTCAGCTTCTTCCTTGGTGCTCTTCGAGTTTTCCTTGAACCCCTCAAGTGGCAGAAACTTGAGATCTTGCCACTGAAGAAGCTCATTTACCTTTGGTGTGTGTTTATAGGCCATTTTGGTCCTACAGCAGCATATGGCCCATGCTGATGTAAGTTGTGAAACAACTCATATGAAATGTGAAAATTCCTTCATGGGTTTGCAATTTCCACAACCTACATCTGAGGTCAGCTTTTCTGTCTGATTAGTTTTAAAGTAAAATGAGATACAGGGTTGTAATATAACTCACGGTCTCTAAAAGGTGTTCCTGGGCTTCAACCTCTTTACAAATAAAAATAGTTAAAGCTTTTGTTTAAAACTGTAGCTCTGCAGCAGCAGAATCAGACATAGATTCATTTTTCTCTTAGTCATGTAAATAACTGGTACAGAATTGTTTGTAATATTTAAACATTATCATATTTTGGTATTTTTTACAGCTGCTGGATCAAGAATAAAGTGGTCTTCTATGTCACTTGTGCTGGCTACTTTGGCATCGTGTTTCTGATGAACATTGCCATGTTTGTTGTGGTGATGGTTCAGATCTGTGGGAGGAATGGGAAAAGAACTAATCGGACCCTAAAGGAAGAGATCCTGAGGAATCTCCGTAGTGTTGTCAGCCTGACCTTCCTCTTGGGCATGACATGGGGCTTTGCCTTTTTTGCCTGGGGTCCCTTAACTCTCCCTTTCCTGTACCTCTTCTCAATTTTCAATTCATTGCAAGGTAAGCTTAATTTCTGTTCTATGGACAAACAATTTATGCTGTTGCTGTTTGGAAAGAAATTATGTCCACTGTCCCCTTTGACTCAGGAACTCAAATCGAAGTTCACTGAATCTTCCCTTGATACTAGGACATTTTACTTGAAATAATGTTACCTACCTCACATGTTTTGAAGGTCTTAGTTAAATTAATTCATGTTTCAAGGTCTTTCCAATAAAATGCCCCTTATTATAAATAATGCTATTCATATCTAACAGTCTGCAGTGATCTCTGTTGACATAGATGCTGTATGACCTTCAACATTTCCTTTCACTGATTATAACAAATGTAGGAAGCCTCTTCTCTTAACTTATTCCTGTAGTGAATCTGTAAAACTCATAACTATTTTCTTACAGCATAAAGAACTCATAAAATAAAATTCAGTCCTGTTTTAGTATGGAAAGACTCCACAGGAATATGTAATATACTTTGGTTCTTTAAGAAGAATCCTATGACTGTTGCAGTTTGCTTATTTCTGTTTCCTCTCATGGAATCTGGGATATTTTAATCTCCAAATTAGTTCACTTTCAGTTGTTAAAAGTTTTGCAAATTACAATCAATATTTATGAATTACAAAACTATATAGCTGACATTTAGTAGAATTTCAGCTCAGAGCTGATTGTATATGTACCACCTTTCCTTGGCCTATCAAAACAAACACAACTTAGCAAAAACAACTAAAATTACAAAACAAAAAGTAAAACCCAAGAACATCAATGAAGATTTTATTTTATTGAGATAAATTTTATTTTAGAATTTTATTGAGATGAAATATAATTTTTTTGAAAAAATATAAAAAGCAAAACCCGTTAATGTCATTGGAGAAGCATGCGTTATGCTACACAGACACTGAGAGTAAAAAAAAATCTGCAAAGGTCAGCAAAACGTCTTTCCTTAGTGGAAAAAGTGCTTACCATAATACTGTGTGAATTTCTATCTGTTACAGTTTGAATGTATTCACTGTTCTAAGAGATTTATTGAGCTTTCGTGGAAATAGAATAATGTTGCAGTTTTTGGTTTGGTTCAGGTTCAATGTAGAATGCTAGGCAAAATGACAAAAATGTTTGGATCTGTTGTTCTTACTAAAGGTTTTTTTTTCCAAAGGACAGATTCCTATACTCCCCTGGGATCCTAATGAAGTATTTGCTGTAATGTGTCAGTGTTAGATATTCAGAAGGGTCTAGTGAGATTAGAAGTATGGAAAGAACATGAAAGGAGATTAAAACTCTGAAAAGCATGCCAGGGATCAAATTCAACTACTCCTTAACTAGAATTTCCAGTGCAATCATTTAAACTTGTATGTGGAGAGTGCACACACAGTTGAGTGCCAGTTTCAGTCTCCATGGGGTAATAGCATTGTTCAATGGAAAATGAATATTTGGAAAGCCAATAAGTTAGAAAATGAAACCAAAACATCTTCAATATTGAATGTAAAAAGATGACTGATGGTCTTGCAGTATGTTGGGGCAGCAAAGATGGCACAGCAGACCTACAGGCACATCATGTCAAGCACAAGAAGACAACAATCCTTTATCTGATCATACTTACTGCTGTGGCAGAAACAGCCGTGAAAAACTAAAGAAACTCTGGGAAGACTGTTTAAATTGCAGGGTGTGTTTAAATTGGTGAAAATACATTGAGCAGTAAGGGGGCAAAGAAGAATTTAGGATACCTATCAGGAAGCATTTCCTAACCATAGAAAGTAGTTCAACCTGACAAGTCTTTCATGAGAATTAGGATGAGCTTGATTAGTGGAACTGTCAAAATTATAAAAGGCAAAACTTCAGAATTCCATGAAAAGCTGCTTCCTGCTTTGAGAGGCAAATATAATAAGGGACGTCTGGTGATTTCCATGAGCTTTGGAACATTTCCTCAATAACTATGACTATTTCATCTCTCAAGTTCCTGAAAGCTGCACTGTTTTAAGCTATACCAGCAGACTCCAGTGGACTAGTTTTCTGTGCATTGGCATGAAGCAGTGAAAACGTTGCAGTAACTACTGGTGTTACTGTACTTTGCCTTTTCATCTACATAGGAAATGATTTTTCTCTCTTTGACACTCAAGAATAAAAAATCTGGGAACATCTCATTTTTGGCTGCTCATTTTATATATATGCCTGGGCAAGCCAAATGCTTTTAAGTCAAAGCCAAGCTAGAGCCAAGCCTAGGGTCTGATTTGGCGTGGGGAAACAAACCAAAAGCTGTATTGCTAAAGCACATTGTAAACTTAATGAATAATGAAATACATATAAAAAAATGCAGAGACCAAGCCCAGGCAAGGCAAAAGCAAAGTAGTTAATGTGATACATTTGTTTTCGCATTACTATAGACATGTGCACTTTCCTTTTTTAAAGTTCAGAATGTTCCAAACTTCTACCACAATTCAATTAAGCATCAATTTATTAAGCATGTAGCACTGCGAAAGTACTAAATGATATGTACAATATGGAGCGCAAACAACTGCATAACTTTAAGCATGTAAGAACTGCTAGTGATTATACTGGAACTACGCTGTGCCTATAACGACGCACACACAAATATTTTGCTAAGTGGAAACACATTAACCACAATTAAGGAGAGCTTGCTATTCAAAATAAAATTTGCAATTCATTATAGGATGCACTAGAATGTGTTCATCTTTCCTAAATTGTGCTTCTCATTTTTTTCCTATCGGCTCTTAAAAATATTTGAA
This sequence comes from Eudromia elegans, assembly GCA_003342815.1. Lineage (NCBI taxonomy): Eukaryota > Metazoa > Chordata > Aves > Tinamiformes > Tinamidae > Eudromia > Eudromia elegans. Next base: position 859,434 of record PTEX01000241.1, on the reverse strand, counting down.
AACATGGTGTTTCATGATACCAGTATTTATTAACAGAAGGTACAAAATTAACTCTTTTACTTCTTTGACCTCAGCAGGCAGAGTGCTGTACGGACATACTAGTCATGTTGCCTAGCAAGCATTCACGCCAAAATTCAGCTCAGGACTTTGGAGGACAGAGAATAATTTTATGATTTAGATCTATGTCTAAATCGTGATCCTGCCCTTGTGTTCCACCAGCTCAAACATGCCAAGCATTGGCATATGGAGCTGTATGTGATCAAAGCGGAGGAACAAGTCTAGAGAACATCACTAAACCATGTTTGTTCACATTATGCAGCATTTATTCCCTTTTAAAATGTATCAGGTGTTCAACCTCCACTTGGCTGTCTCTTAGTGAATAAAAGTAAGGAAAACAAGAACTGACCACACCAGATACAGATGGAAGATTGCAGTGTTAGTGCCTGCCTGGGAAGGGCGAAGAGCATATTGTAATTCAAACTTCTATATTTAGCCTTAAAACTCCTCTGAAAAATGATGAAATCATATCATATGCCCAGCTGAAATCGTTTGCTACATGATGGATGCCCATTTTCTTTCTTAAAAATAAAGATTATACATTTGCAAGCAAAAGTGAAACCTACACAACCATTTGTAAACACCTTTATTGTAATTGCATGTACAAAGGGGGTAATTTTCTTCAGAAATAAATAGCTGGACATCTAATTAGTACTTTTGAACATTCACTTGCCATTTTCATAATCATTTCAAGTGCATGCATGCAGTGCACGTAGATTCAAGTACTCTTTTTCTGTGCACCCACTTAGTGCTCATTTCAAGTTCTTCAGGTTTAAATAAAATATAGCACAATTCTGTAGATGCAGAACAGGAGGAGTTAAAAGTATAATCTTTTTATAAAATAGTATCTGTATTTAGCTTTGTGGTCTAGCTCTTGCAGTTCTTTTCCTTTCAAAATCTTCTAATTATTTTCACCTAAGCCAAAAAATAATTAAAAGATCCCAAGTGAGCTGGATCTAAATCAGCAATGTCAACAAGAAGGACTCTGTTCTCTCCCTTCTAATATTTCAGACACATGTGTAGCAGCTAGAGGATGGGATAGCATTAATTGACTTTAGTCTTTTGACTTTCCTTTGCCTTTCCTTTATAGCATTTTTTTGGCAAATTGCATTGTAGTTAATCTGTTTATCTATCTACCAATATGTGCTTTATTCACTGTTTATTTGCTTTTGTTACAGGTTTATTTATATTTGTTTTCCATTGTGCTATGAAAGAGAATGTACAGAAACAATGGAGGAGACATCTCTGCTGTGGCAGATTCCGACTGGCAGATAATTCAGGTAAAAACAGTTAACGGCTCCACTCTTCAGATACTGGAATAGTTTGGAAAAGTCTACGTGAACAGTGTGCTATTGTATTCTTAGTGTAATTTAGGGCATAGGGATGGAAAAGTATTAATAGGCTATCACTTCACTTTATTAATAACAATTGCCAAGGGATCTTTCATTTATCACGTTGTAAAAAGTCTCAAGTCCTCACTTTAAGTTTTCCACTGAAAGCAGCCAGTAACTTTTGCAGTGCTATAAGTATGGGTTTGGAAGGCCCCGTAGACTTCCTGAAGATAAACAAAAAATATTAAATCAAGGACTAGAGGTTCAAATTCTGTCACTCATAGTCAATCTTATTCCCCTTCACTCACATTGCATTGTGTTAACTTGTGAACTCTTAGACTGAAGTAGAAGTGAGTCTTAAAAGGCAGACAGAAATGCTCTGGAAGCTTTTGCCATTAGCCTCACCTTTTCAAACTATCCTGTCCTTCATCATGTAATTCCAAGAGAGAATTAGGGGCTTGAAAACATAAGAAATTCTTTGGCAGAGGCTTAGCTGGGTTCCCAAATTGGTGCCCATCTTTGTTATAGCTCTAAGAGTGCAAGGAAAGTGTTACAGCTGTCCTTTGCAGGATGCTTTTATGGGGTAAAACACATGGGACACTTTGACAGAGTCCTGTACCTTTGGCCATCTCAGATAGCATTAGACTTCCCTGTTTAGACATGTGAATCCTTCTGTTATGCATAAAGATTTTGGAATAAATAATTTTTACTTACACAATTCTTGCTCATTGCTCTCCCTTAGATAGTAACAGTGCCCCAAGTACTATGTCCTTCCTCTCTTGCCTTCCAAGGGCTGTTTCAAGGTTTTAAGTATCTGCTTTTCCATGAAGAATTCTGTATTCTCTTGTTTTGCTTTGTTTTGTTTTTCAGTGCTCATTGTAAATTGTGAAATATTTATGCTTTACTTTATACTAAGAAATCATGACTCATGATCTGAAAGAGTTAATGTGAATTAGGAAAAAAAAAATCATTTTGATCAGGCATCCACATTATATCATTCATTCAGTTTCCATGCGGTACATGCTGTAACTCCTGGACTGGAAAACACAGATGGATAAAATTATTTCCAGATTTTTATGCTGCTGTTGGGCAGCCTGTGGGGATGATAGAAATAAAACCTTGAAGTATTCAACTATTTCAATGATGTTACCGTGCTGTCATTACATTTTATCCTAACTGGTCTACCACTACCAGGTGGTTTCATCCTGTGTGAACCTCAAGCTATTAGTAGACAATTATAAACAAAAAAGAGTGCTATATAATTCATATGTGATCTTAAATCCTTATCTATGTGAAATTAACTTTAGAGCGTGTTATGATAGAGCAAACAAATAGCCAAACCAAATGCCTGCAACGCTGTCACAACTAGATCAGAAAAACTGTAGCCTATATGGTATTGCAATGATCCAGGATAAAATCCTTGTCTTCATATAAACTAAGGCTTAAGTGGCCCATGCATTTTCTATGCATTTTGTGAATTTTTTCATTGCAGTACGGTGAATTAGAAGAGTAACAGCAACACTAGGACTAATGTGTGAAACTGTATATACCTACCTGCATGTTTTTGTTGCAGAAATAGTTAGATACATTTGTTCTTCATAATATTGGCCTTATTATGCTTGTGGTGAGTTTTTCAGTGGCAAGTTTCCGCCAAAGCTTTATTGGTATTAGTTATTTAACTTAATTTTGGGAACTGTTTCAGTCTAAGAGTCTACTGTGATAATGGTTCTGATGAAACTCTTCAAGTATAAACTGAGGGAATATTATGGTTTGTTATTATTAATATGCACCAAAATTCTAAACCCTGTAGAAGCAAGTGCAAATCCACTAATATGTAAGAGCTGTACAGCAGCCAATCAAGTCCTCAAGTCGTCAGGCCTCTGTATATCATCCTATGCAATCTTTTGGATTTCTCTGGTCAGATGATGAAACTTTGCATCCTTATATAGCTATGAGTGTTCAATGCTCTCCTGCTTCCTGGAGAACTAGGATAAAATGTTAGAAATAGGATCACCAATTTTAACTACTCACTTAAACAGCAAAGCAAATTGAGATGGATTTTTTAATCAAGCAAATCAAGTTTAGTTTCTTGGCAGGCTCTCTGACAGGAAACAGACAAATAATTTCTTATAAGCAACATTAAGCAATGCATCAGATATTTGGAATGTATGTGTTTGAAAAAAACAGTATTTAGTAACTACAGTAATTAATTACTTCAAAGTTTTCAATATTTTTTATTTAGATTGGAGCAAGACAGCAACCAACATTATAAAGAAGAGTTCTGATAATCTTGGGAAATCCTTATCCTCCAGTTCCATCGGTTCCAATTCAACATACTTAACATCCAAATCAAAATCTACCACAAATACATATTTGAAACGGAACAGCCATACAGGTGAGTTAGACACAGCATGACACAGTGCATTTCTGAATACTTGCTTTGATGTTACATGTAGATTGCTGACCCAAAGGTTAACATGAGAATATTTCACTAATTTTCATAGATTCAATAATTTTAAGCATGCTATTATTTACTAAGCATCTAAAAACAATATACAGTACACCCAGTGTATAGTTTTGATCAGTATGTGTTCCTGTCCTATAAAAGAATATGTTAATTTTAATAATGTCTTAATTATTCTATGGCGGTTCCACCTCTTCAGTTAGAGGAAGAAATTTTTTACCCCGCTGTAAGCATAGGAAAACCAAAGCAAAGAGATATGGCATTTCATGCCCCAGGTAGTGGCTTGAACATAGAATCATAGAATCATAGACATAGAATCATAGAATCATAGAATGGCTAGGGTTGGAAGGGACCTGTAGAGGTCATCTAGTCCAACCCCCCTGCACACGCAGGGTCCCCTAGAGCATGTGGCACAGGGTGATGTCCAGGCGGGTTTGGAAGATCTCCAGAGAAGGAGACTCCACCACCTCTCTGGGCAGCCTGTTCCAGGGCTCTGTCACCCTCACTGTCAAGAAATTCTTCCTCAAGTTCCTGTGGAACTTTTGGTGCCTCAATTTTTGGCTGTTTCCTCTAGTTCTGTTGCTGGCCACCACTGAGAAGAGGCCAGCCCCCTCCTCCTCACTCCCTCTCCTGAGGTACTTGACCTCACTGATGAGGTCCCCTCTTCTTTTCTCCAGGCTGAAGAGGCCCAGCTCTCTCAGCCTTTGCTCATAGGGCAGATGCTCCAGGCCCCTGATCATCTTTGTAGCCCTGCACTGGACTCTCTCCAGCAACTTTAGAAATCAAGTCTTCTGAACCCAGCTGCACCTTTTATTTGCTCAGTAAAACTGGTTCCTTTAACTGTCACACATTTATGGGAGAGAGACAAATGGAAGCAACTTTCAAATTCATACTGTGTTCCCTGAATATAGGCTGTTTTTCCCTGCTACAAACAGCATGCCGTATTTACTGCTTATCTCTTTAGATGTCAGTGGTGTAATAAACGGTATCATCTGTATTCCACTCACACCAAATAAAAAGATGCTTATTTTAAGAACACTTTAAAAACTGCAACTGGCATGCTCCGCAAGTCTGTTTGCTTATGGCTGAGATAATATTTCAGAAAAACACTTCAATAACTTATGAAGTAGAGTTTGGAGCTTTTGCTAGTAGATTTTTGTTAACTCATGTTTTCATGAGCATCATACTGTTAGAATCATTTAACACAACTTCTAAAGTAAAATGGAAATAACCTTTTCATACATCTGTAACCCAGAGAGATGTACTTGTTTGCTTTAAAATATTTGCTAGAATTGATGTTTTAAATATGAAATATATGAATTTACTGGAAGGAAAGTTCCCGTATTTTCTTAAATTAAAATATTTTTCAGAAATCCCCAAGGTCTCATTTTTGATGCTTCAGTCTCTTTAGATTCCAGGAAATGTCTTCCTGTTTTTTTTACTGCTCATTACGTGGTTCACTAAAGCACACAGTAATTTTTCTGTCTAGAATCCCCAATTTTTTCATGAAATGTAGTTATTTTCTTTGGCTGTAACCACCAACTAATTTCCAGGGTCTCCATTAGCATCCTCCTGTGCATCAGAATTTCAAGAGTGTAAATTGGTTTTTGCTTGTAAAAAAATGTACACGAAGCCCATTTTCTCTGAATACCATGAAAATCAACTATAGGTCAGAAATTCCCTTCACCAGGCTTTATGCCTAGGGAGTTTCCTCTCAGGTTTCCCCTCCAGGGCTGCCCTTAACTGGCTTCTGCCTCTCCCTGGTGCTTGTCCTTGCTGCCATCCCAGTTTTGATGTGCCGTGTGGCTTCAGGTGCCCTAAGTAGACGGTCTTCAGCTCTATTCTACAAGGATATTTCTATTGGCAGTCCTCCACAAAAAATACGTGTAATTTTTCACCACTTTCAATGCTACTATAAATTTAATAGCATTTTTAAGATCAATTTAATATGCAATTAATGTAATAGATTACATACCTCTACTGTCCCTTTAAAAATGTCAAATATGATGTCTGAAAGCATCGTGCAGTTTATTCTGTGGAACATTTGTGCTACAGCAGACAGAGAATTCCTTTTCATGTCAGTGACAGCCAAATGATTACATCTTTGATGTTGTGGCTAAAAATGTGTTTAAATGTTTTGTTCTGCTTAAATCTTTTTACCAGTCTGGCAATTAAAGCAATATAGTGCTAGAGTTTTGCAACATAGACTTGAAGCAAAACAAGACAGTTCCAGAAAAGAATATTTAATTAAAAAATATATTTGTTAGGTATTTAGTTTCAAAATCAAGAAAGTGTTCATATACTTTTCACAAAAATAGTGAACTTAAGCCTGTACATAAGTTATTTCTTAAAATGGGTTATATTTAGTAATGTAGTCATAGCGTGTAATGTGTTCTTTTAGTGGACAGGAAGGCACTACCACAGTTCTCTGTACATTTTTTTTAAATCTCATTATCTTTGACATCTGAAAATGCACACTTTATTGTGATAGTATAAATGAATTTAGTGAATTTAGGTATTTTCAAATTCTGACAGTGTTAATATATTAGATAACAACTGAGGCGCATGGTTCTAATTTTTAATCCAGCTAAATTTCACATCGTAATCTCTTAGCTAAAATATAGGCAGATAATGTAATAGCTACATGTATTGGAAGCTATTGTTAAAACAATTATGATGTGTTCCCTGGAACTGATACAGGCATTCATGTGTTTGTGGTATAGATAATGTCTTCTAAGACCATTTCCTCATCAGTGGTGGAACACTACAGGTAAAGTGAGAATCGCTTTTGTGGAATGCATGGTTTGGACATGGGGGTGGGAGGCCACTTGCATGATGTCCTAATGATCCCAAGGACTTCACTATTCGGGAACATCGCTTATTTCTTACTATTACCTCTTGAGTCATTGGTGCTGAGTCTGCTCTTCAAAGCATAAGCATGCTTTGGGCTCTGGCTACCTGCTGTCTGCTTGGGGCATGAAGCATTTGAAAGATGCCATTTTAGGAAATAGGCCATGTCCTAAACTTAGTGCACGAAGTTTAGTACGAAGTTGAAACATCTACCCATAGAATGTATTAAAGCAAAAACAATCAGATTGATTCTTAGATTTTGAATATTTAAGCAACTACTACAGAAATTTTAAAAGACTGTATTTCTGTTATGAAACTTAGTCTTCAAGCCATTGGTTTTTCATATTCAATCACAGCCAGATTGAATCTGAATGACTAAGTATATTTGCCTGAACACTACTAGTTGTAGATGCAGAGAGGCTTATTGTGGACAGAAGAAATCACTTTGTCACCTTATGGCACTGCTGCCTATAAGCCTGACACAAACTTATGTAGACAGTAGTTAAATATATATAACACTTGGGTAAATTGGAAATTAGTTTTATTTCTGCACAGAATGTGGTGCTGCAACTCCTATACTTAAGTCCTATTTACTTAAGTGACACTACAATTCTAACATTGTGTTCTGGTCTAAAGCCCACTGAGCTTAAAAAAAGGAGGGGTGGGGCGGGGGCATCATTGATTTCAAATTACTTATGTAATTCCTGTGCATGAGAAATTTCATAGGCATTATTTAGCAATGTAGTGATACTGTGTAGAAAGAGGTGAACCATTTCAAAAGTCTGTCCTGAAGACTAAGACCAGAATCTTTGTAATATGATATTCACTATGTAGAAAAACATATGCTTAAAATGCAATACCATTGGCTAAGAGATATGTGCATTTGAAAGGTAGAGAGTACCCAGCAGTTTTCTATTGGATATGGCGTTACCTGCTCTGATTCATGGACATTCTTGCGTGCTTAAAAAGAAATCATCCCCATATGCCTTAGCATGCCTGTTTCATGTTTCACGGGTGAAGGTGTTTTGATTTCTCACTCTGCAATCCATTCTTCCTTCATGCAACATTTTATAATGCAGTTTTCCTTTATGGCTTGGTGTCGTGATTTCAAGGGGCAGTGGTGGAAGGAAGGGAATTACTTTCCTGTTTGTTTTTTAGTAGTAGTAGTAGTAATTTATTGCTATAAGAAACAAACTTTGTGTGAAATCATACTGTGAAACAATGTATGAAATAATATCCTAGTTCTTTAAATGGTCCAAGAAATTTTCAAGGGAGATTTTGCCAAATTCTACTAAATAGCCCCCAGAAAAGCCATTGCTTCATAGAATCCTCCCCTTTACTGTCCAAGTTTGTGATCGTCCGAGGTTTGCTCGGGTTGCAAGAATTCCACCTTCGCTCAGTCCAGTGGGAGTGATTAGAAAGCCCATTAAGAGAGGGAAAAGGGCTGTGCGCTTTCCTGTTCCTTGCTCCGTGAGCTCTACCTGGTGACCAGTCTGAGAACAACAGTCCTGCCAGCCTTGCAGCACATCACCCAGCTCCCTCCAAAGAGGAGATTTTTTTTTTTCTGGAGGGTATATGGAAAAGGCTGCAAGGCTCAGGACCATTGGTGTGCCAGCACTCGTGAGACATCGTTAAGAGTTGCCCTAAGGAACTTCAAGAGGAGGACACAGGTCACATGGCTTGAGACTTTTACTGTAGGTAACAGGATACCCTAGTCAATTTTTATAAGTTAATATAAAACAGGGGCAAGCAGGCATAACGTGGATATCTGAAAGAGGATTTGACAAATGCGCTCTAGAAATGCCTGCTTTTCTTCATTAGTGCTGGAAGGAGCCTAAACTGCTAACCAGCAGTAGAAGCAAAATGGTTGCTTCTTATACCTACATTCTGAAATATTTATGGTTCATCTCTGTAAAAGGAAGACAAAAGTCTGACGAGGTTTATCACATGATCCTTTTGAGAATGTCTACTGTGCCTTTCAGAAGTGCCCTAGGCAGCAGGAGGACGTGAAGGTCCATGTCTTTTCACTAACTAAAAGATAAAACGTTAAGGCTGAATTGTGTTACTTCTTTTTCCCTTCAGTTCCATCCTGGGTTTATAGCATATAAATTCTGAAACAATGACAGTTTTCCACATTGCATTCCCATGTTCAGTCTGTATTCTCCATTTTGTGCAAAAGACACAGTATAAAGTTTTAGTTTTTAAGGCAGTTTTAATTCTGGTTATTAGATTTAAGATGTGAGACATCTTTTGCTACATTCTGTGATTATTCCTGTGCTTAGGTTGTAACTTTCACACCTATTTCAATGATACTGAAATTCTTTTAATTTATAAGATTCAAAACATGAACAATAAATTAATATATTAAAGTGCAGTAGGATTCATATTAGTTACATTTTAGGCAGAATATTAGAGGAGATAAACACAAAAGTGACCTGAGCTAGAACTAATATTCTAACCATTTAGGATAGCATATGTTGAATTGAGGAAAAAGTTGGATTCTGAAAATAATATAGGCAAAAAAAAAACAAAACAGACAGCCGAAAGTGGTTTTCTGTCTTTTATGACAGTACTTCCGTTGAACAATAATGGTGACTGAAAATATATCTGTACAGGAGAGTGACACACCTCTTAAACTATGAGTTCGCTTAAGAAGTCTTAACCTCTTGTTGTTGCTTTTTCCTCTCCCTAGAAAATATTTTTGTTGACAAGCCATCTTCAAAATTTACCCAAGAGAATGGAGAACAGACATCAATCATCCCTGTCCACCAGGCTGTTGACAAGGTCAAGGGATACTGTAACACTCACTCCGACAACTTCTATAAAAATATCATCATGTCTGACACATTTAGTCACAGCACAAAGTTCTAACTGGGCTTCGGATTTTTTGAAACAGAGCAAGGCAACAAATCTGCACAGTTGAAAATAATGAAGGAGAGGTTCATCTGTTATTTAATGTGACTCAATTATTTTTCCCAGTTTATAATGTTATCCTATTAAAAACTTCTTTCTGAAGACCAATTTCTCTACCTTTTTACTGTTTGGAAAAGGACAACTTTCCACCATGATACTGAGCAGTTTTGGAGTGAGTGCCAACCAACATAATACCTGGACAGCTAATTGAGAACCTGTGTAAATATTTTTATGACAGAAGAAACACAAGCCTAACTCTAAATTATATAGTCCAAACAACAAGTCCTGACTCTTGGAGAAGACAGCAAACGTCCTTCAGTACAGGCAAGCTCTTTCTGAACTGTTTACTGATGGACTTTTTCTTTGGAAGAAAATGGATTTTTCCTGTTGCATTTGTTAAAGTTCGTGCTTCTTGACTGTCCACTGCTGCCTGTTCTATTTTTTTGTTAGTGAGTAAAACCCTAACACCAATGTTGAAGGGTTATTTTTAAACAAATAGTGACTAGATAGACCTAATCAGGCAAATCTTGCTTAACAAAATTGTATGTATGTGCTGTAAATTCAAGCTGTTTTGTATTCATGTGCATGGATGTGATGACTAGGAAGGATGTGCAGGTTGCTAATAACTATTTTGTGAATTTTAAGCCCATCTCTATGTATGGAAACAGGGGTGGGTGTCATTTGGGTTGGTGTAGAATACCAAACAGATAAATCCAAAGTTTACAAAAAGCCATGTTTCAACACCAGTATGTGTGAAAGGTGGCATTTCCCATTGCCTAACTAATTATACAGTTTCGGTGCCAGTGAGTACAATCCTGCATTTAATGCAGCTTTTCACTATATGAATTATAAGACATTCACCTACATATATGCCTAAATTTCCCTCCACACATGTTTTTGTAATAATGTGCGTGGTAAATATTGCAGTGGAAACAACAGTGTGGAGCACAAACAATCTAAGAACAGTGAATGGTGCTAAAAATGACCCTCTTAGATAAAAGATGGACACTTTGTAAGCCCATAGATGCATTTGTCACGTTCTGTATGTCCCATATGTTGTGTGTGTAGCCACCACCCTCGTAAGGCATTGCAACATGAGAAGAATCTGGGGATTGCAGTACTTTCCATCATAATGAATAAACAGCATCTATCTTGGTACTTCCAGTATCAATATTATCATCTCTCTCCTGCCCCTCATTGACAACAGATCGATACTGTTGAAGGCAGGGTGTCAGTGTTCAGACATTAATGAATTTTGCTTTATTATATTGTGTTCAGAATTACATGGAGTTTTGTGTGTGTGTGCAGAGGGCAGACAAGAACACAAAATTCTTGCTTGTTTTGATATCTATAAGTTTATGACACATTAGCACATGACTAGATCTGCTAAAAGTGCATCTGTTTTGTAGTATGTCTTGACACATGCCAAGCTTTATATAAATTTTAACTCTACGTGTCAATGAAAACATAATTTTTCATTGGTATTTTCAGATATTTTAGTTAATGAATAATGACTCCTAATGGAATTTTTTGTCTTTCAAAAAGGCCATTTTTTCACCAAAGTATTTTTAGCCAAATATTTGATTAATTATGTTCAAAAGGTGGCCAGAAAGTTGTGCTGAGATTTTCAGTTGCCAAGCAAGTGGATGTTCGGTGGTTCAGGATGTGGATTTGTGCCTTTCTCTGCTCTTTGCATGCACTTCTGTGTGCAGAGATCATTTAATGCTGTGACCGCACAAACGGAGTATTTTCCCTGGCTACAAACACCTTGTTTGCTGAAGGAGAAGAGTATGTTCTGATTGTATTCCGTCCAGAAACACTACTGTTGATACAAGTACCTTTAATGAAACCTCAGTCTCATAACTGCAGAAACTTAAAGGATGGGATGAATGAGCATCAGCCTTATTTACTTCAAATGCAATTATTAGCAAGGGTGAGTGTTGTCAGCTATCTGTAATAAGGGGAAAAATATAGAGAGATTATGTACCAGCACTTACTGAATTTAGTATTTTATCATCCCACTTGCTTAACTACTGTAGATAATAGTGTTCACATAGCAGCTTACTGTGAGATTTCTACCTGATTAAGGTGTTCAGAAGTAAAGGGAAGGAAAAAGGAATCATTCCTGAAAAAATGAGGAATTAATAAAATGTAATAAATCAATAAATATATATAAAAAGCAAAAACAGTATTTTGACTGAAGCAAGGCTGTTAGCTAACCATCAATGTACAGCTACCTATATTTTTTGCTGAATTAAGAATTTTTCCTTTTGTTTTTACTACCATGTAGTAATCTTAAACTGTCTATGTCAGATGCTCTTGAATACTCTCCGTTCTCCAACATAAAGCTTCTACTTTGTAGTTGACATGCTATAACCTCCCTTGTATATATTTATTTATTTGCGAGGTTAAATATGTCAAAATATATTTAGCTCTATAATGTCTGGTCTTGTTACTTTAAAAGTAAGCTTCTCCTTTATCATAAAAGAAGAAGGAAAGAATAATTTCTTATATATGCTTTTTTTTTTCCAAACACCTTTTGAAACATTTACTGTAGTTCTTTTACAAGTATGAGGAAACATGTTAGTGTAATTTGTAATACTAGTCAGTGGAATATAGTGTAACAAGTTTAAAGATGGACTAAAGTGGAAAGAAACATATTCAAATAAACATTTTTGATGTTAGTGTTCCAAATAATTAAAGTTTTTTAATAGGGAATGGTTGATTTTTTTTTCCTTTCTTAGTGTTCTATGGGAAAAATTACTTAGTGGAACTCTGGAAAATAGTCTTGTGTTTATTAAGTATGTGAGACAGGTACATGTGTAGCCAAAATGTTGGAAATAAATGTGCAAGACTTAACTTCATCTCATCAGAGGAATTCATTTTGCCCTTTTGTGATTATGTCAATGCCAGACCTAGGGATCTGAAAGTTATTGCAAGTTCATTTATCTATGGTAGCCGTTATACCATAACACTGAAAGGAAAATAAGGGCAGCAGAATATACTGGGGTGATGTTTTAAAATAATAAAAATTGGGGATCTAAACCACAGAAATTACTTTTGTTCATATTTTTTTTTCTTCCAACTGTATTTAATCCATCATTAGGATTTAACTTCTAATGATGAGTTGACTGATAGCTATTAAAATATTTTAGTCATCCAATTACTTGACAAAATATACACACTAATGTTCTAACATCAAATATTACACAATAATGGCCTGCCTTTTAAATATTTGCCTTTAAAGAGTATGGACATCTGCTGAAATGCACCACGTCTCTGCTTACCTATCCTTAGGCTTTATTATAAAAAATGCACAAAATACGAACATTTAATGGTAATATTTTTAGAAATCAATCAAAACAAAACTTATAATAAGAGGTATTTACTAATGAGGATGCTGGATATGCCTCTGGACTGGGTGTCTATGTGGACAGGAAATGTTACTCTTGGGCTTTGTGCCTTGGACTGTGTGGGAGGATCCTTCTGAGGGAAGGAGCCCTGTTTTTTCAAGTAGGATTTTGGCAGATACTGAACTTGTAAGGAGTTTTGCAGCCTTTGTGGGCGGATTTATTTTTCTCCTCGTTTCATCACTTTTAAATATCAAGAACAATTTTATTTTAATCCTGTACTGCTAACAGCTTCCTACTGTAACCAATTGAGTTACATAAAATGCCACTTTGTTTTATTTCCTTTGAAAGGCTGATCTAAAATCAGACTCATCCATGCAACCGCCATAATAGCTCCAAAGTTATGGGGCAGCAGGTTATCACTCATGGAGCCATCACAGCGGGTTGTTTTTATATTATATATATATATCTATATCTATATGTAGATATAGATATATAGATATATATATATATCAGTATTACATGGATCAGTAAATTAGGCAAAGGGCTTAGAAGTTAAGGCCCGGAAACTCAACTATTTCAGCCAGTCTGGTACTAGAGCTGCCGGTGTGCTAGGCAGCATCGCACTTCACCCTCCCCTTAGTCAGTTTGGGCCGTTTGCTCCGCTTAATTTGCAGAGCTGCTGGCTGTGCATTGGCACTCTCTCCATAGGACAATTCTGTTCTGCAGTGCTAGGGCAAGGGCTGCTGCTCTGCACCCTCTCGCACTTTCATGAGTGTTCCTGGCACCACTGTGCTGACTAGCGATGGAGGGAGGCACCTGGAGAGCAGACAGCCAGGGCTTTCTGTGTGCCTGAGTTAAAAGTCATTTATTTTACTCTCCAAATTTAAGCTGAAGTTCTACTACAGTTCTTCAAGGCAGCAGCTCCAGCGTTCTCGTGCTCATAGGCTCATAGGCTCATAAGCTATCTGTATGTTGCAGGAGGACCCTAATGTCCACTTGATGAAAAATGAGTCTGACACTGTTCAAGTAACACACTGGAAATGGCTACGTAAGTCTCATGGAGACCTTTTCTAGAAAGGGCAGGTCTGCTTGCTCAAACACAGTATTGCTCTAGTTCTTAGATTAGGTAGAGATTTGGTTCTCCTGAGTTATGTGCTTTGTAGTGATGTCAATCTGGATTATATGACCTCAGCTGCCTGAGAAAGATTTGAGTATACAGTCTTCAGGAGGAGTGTTGGATGGCTGGCTCAGATATCTCAGCATGTTCCAGAAAAAACTTATCTAATAGATTGGGGGCTTTGTGTCCAGACTTCCTGCTAAGAGGTCTCAAAAATAGAGCTTTAGATAGAGAAGAATCCTCGGCTGTATTCCACAGGCAAAGAGCAGAGGAAAGAGCAGATGCTGATAGATTTGCTCCAGAGGTTTTATTGAAGCCTTGCGCAGTCTTGGCATGCCAGGGCTGTGGTGTGAGCTAGTTTTGCAGCTGGGTCCCCACGCCGAGGCGCTCTGCCTCTTCCATCCTGCACTCTCGCAGCCTGCAGACTCCACTGGCCTCAGAAAGCTTCCTTCCCTGGCATCCCCTCTGCTTTTCCCCTTTTTGGGAGCCCGAAGAACTGGGGAGAGCAGGATAGAGCAGGGGAACACACCCCACCCTGCCTGGTGATCGGGGGCACGCTCCCTACCCCTGTGCTCTTGCAATTCATGTCCTTTCACTTGCAAATGCAATTAAAGTAACAATATTGCCTGTTGTCACGATGCCCCTCTGGCTCTCTGTGCCATTTGCTTGGCACTTTTTTCTTTTTCTTTTTTTATTCCCCCCAGTAGAGGGCAGTCGCTCATTGCTGGTTGTAAAGCTGTGAAAATCTCGTGAAAAATGCAACAAGATTCTTCCATATATAAGCACCGGTGCAGAGATAAGTAGGAGAGTTCATATCAGGTTTGTCTGTTATTTAGTAACCTCTTACATCACAGGATAAAGAAAACACTCTGTCGTAGGAGAAGGAAGGAGAGAGCTGTCTGCCTACATTTGGGCATATTTAGTGCAGAGAGTAATAGAGAGCTTGTGGGGGAGGGGTTTGTGGGGTTTTTTTTTCTTCCCTGTTGCTACACTTTCTCCTTTTTTGCTCCGAGGGAATGTAATGGAATTAGCAACCTCTGTCAGCTGAGCAAACAGAACCAGCTCCCCAGTCCAGGCTCGCACACTAGTTTATTCCAAAATGATTTGATTTGCTGGGCTGCCATCCTGTGATTCAGAAATTCACCATATGCATAATTGTCCAGGGAGAAAAAAAAACCTACAGGCCTCTGTTGACTGTGGCAGGCAGGTCCGTTCCTACCTACCGCTTTTTTCCTTGGCAACACTGAGACAGAGCAGCAACCAGTCTCCAGGCCTCCAGTCCACGTAGTCTTTCCCAGCCTCATGTATCACCAGGTCGTGTCGGAGCAAGGCGCAGGGCTGCTCCGTTGAGCACTCAGTGGCTCATGTGCCACCAAAGCTGCCTTGTCACAGGGCAGGACTGCTCAGGGAGCTTCTCGTCAGCCAATGGCACCGTGTTGCAATGAAAATGTCATCTTGGCAATGCTGATGAGAAGATGCAAGGAAAACAATTCTGAAACTGCGTGAATCAAAATGAAGTAATCATTACAACTTTCTTGTTTCCTTCCCATTTGCTTAGCTTGCTTAGCTTTGTTATCTTATCACAATCTAATTAAAAAAAAAAAAAAAAAAAAAGAAAAAAAAAAAGACCTGGGCTTTATTTGTGAAGTTATTATGCACTTCTAATTCTCTGTGTAAAGACGTTCTTTACCTGAGAAAACAGTATTGCAGCTAGTCTGCTTTTCCAGACTCCCTAGTGAGAAAACATGGAGCCATTCAAGTCTGTCAGAATACTGACAGCAGAAGTATATTGTATAGCTCTGTTCTGCCCTGTGTACTAAATTCACTTGAATAAGGGGCTAAGGGAATTTCAAGGAGTTGCAAGAGGCTGTTTTCTCCTCCCCCTTCTAAGTCAACCTCATCTTGCAGAAGAGGGAGGAGCAAGTGGCTATTTGCAGTGCAAGGTGCCACTGGGACACGCTCATTCCTCTTCTTTCCCTTCTCTCCCCGACACTCCTCTGGGTATGGACTTCCTGATGACAGGACACCTCATCCACACCAACCCTGGGAGACCCCCACGTGCACACACCAGCTCTTCTCTGGGACAGTGCTAAGCCAAGAGGAGTCCAAGGCGTTTGGACATGTCCTGTTTTAGCCTCTCCTGATTTCCAGGAATGGCTACCCTGGCTGTGCGAATGAGAATTGGGGAGAGAGGAGCAATTGGGGTTTGGTGTACAGAAAATGTCTAGATGTACTGGATGAATCACAGAGAAAGGCAAACGACTTGTATTGCAGGCATCTTGAAACACCCGTGGCGTGTGTGCACACTGACTTGCAGCACAACCGTATTACTGGTATGTCGCCTCGTCGAAGTTGCACAAGCATGGCTGGGCATGAGAAGGAAGAAGCCGGGAGTTCCCAGACATTTTTCTGTTTTCTAGATCCCCTGCAAATAATACTTATTTCACCCCTCCAAAAAAAGAGATGCTCCAACATGTTTCTCATTCTTAAAAAATACCATTGCCTCATTACTCAGAACTCTTTGTTTTCTAGAAATACCCAAGGCACAGGCTGAACTAACCATTGTAGAGCTACTGACAGTGCTCCCAACATCACGGAGCCATGCACTGAAGACCTTGGCAGGGTACTAGAGGACAGGATCTGAGGTGCTGCTGCCCCCTGTGCAGACAGGGAACAACTAGAAGAGATCCCAGAGGAGTTTTGTGAATGTCTGCGACGCTCTGCTGTGAGCCAGGCCCCAGCTGAGCTCTCCAGCAGGGCAGGGCAGGGCTGCTCCAGGGATCACGAAGCTCCAGGCAGCTAGCTAGACCTACAGCCAGGGATGGCTTTCTTACCATCTTTTTAATACAGCCTAAAGATGAGGGTAACGGCAGAGAAGGAGGGGAAGCGGTCAGGTTAATCTCTTTTGTAAGAGAGCAGGATGTATTTAGAGACAGAGCTAAAATAGGTTTTAGGCAGACAAAACCTTAAAATTATGGTCCTAGCCACCCCTAACCTCCCACACTCCAGCTTTGGTTGTGTAACAGCTCTTACTGGAAATGAGGTACTCACATTTATTTTAGCCACATTAGACTGCAGAAAAACTGAGGTCAGGTCTGTCACTTCCCAGTGTATGACTCTAAGGTTTAAACTATGGAGGTACTTCACCAGGTTTCCAGAGAAACAAATGAGTCTGTTCAAGTCCTACATGTCTCAGCTCGAGATTGCTGCATCAGCTTCAGACAACAGCACGGGAAAATGAACTTGTGGCCCAGTGCTTCTGAGGTGGCTGAGCAGAACAGAGAGAAAAGCTGAATGCACATTTCAGTGCAGAAACATTAGCCCAGAAAGATTAGCATAGGCAAGAGAAGGCTGCCCCTGTGAGTATAACTCAGACTCTGTTGCTGGGTAACAGCCAGATAAATTTAACTGGTCTTGTTCTTTTACTTTTCTTGTTTATTTTTAATTCCTCCTTGAAAATGGGTCTTTCTTATTCAGCTTGTTGTTTCCACTATAGCTGATGTGCACTCTGGTTCAGCAAATAAGCAATCTTCTGGTCATATTGTGTTCTGCTCCCTGCTAGATGTTTTCTGTGTTCAAGCAGAGACATCCTCTGACTGCAATCAGACTGAACATTGAAGACTAGTGCAAGAATAGTATATAAACTGGCTCTTAAACCAGACAAAGGTGAAGTGTTTGTCCTAGTGAAACAATGGAAGGTTTTCCAGACATCAGGGGAACTTCCATTACTGGAGATATCTAAGAGAATGTTGAACCTGGGCATCTGAAATACACTCGTGTGGATACCTTATCATCAACAGCAGCAGTAACATCAAGTACCACACAGAGAAGGCTTCCTGTCTTGTGCTGCTCATTGAATTTAATTACATTTTATTTAATATGAAGTCTCCATGCAACACAAAGAGGAAATGCTCCAACAATAAATTCTTATCAATACCCTATCTCCATGCCTTATCTTCTTCTCCCTTTTAGTTTCTCAAATCCAAAACCTTTCCCCATAACATCTGACTCTCCTACCAAACAGATTCCCCATCAAAAAAAGGCTCCCTGCCTTGATTCCAGATTTTCACTCAAACCTATTCGACTCTGCTGTTCTTTTAAAGCAAGAGGGAAGCAGCAACAGCAGCAGCTCCCAGCTTTTGAGCAGGCTCTAACTTTCATACTACTGCAATGCAGCTGGCTAGCAGTAACTTGCTGTGCAGCAGCGCTCATAGCTCCTGTGGCACCGTGCACTAGAGGGGTCAGCTGCAGGTGCTGTTGCTACCTGCACCTCTCCGGCTCAGCACTCGTCCATCAGAAGTGGATTGGAAAACTCTGGGTTATACATATGCATGTCAGGGTTGATTTTAGCATGGTTAAATTTTCCATAAAGCCAGGAAAAGAATTAAATCACCTCCTGAGAACCTGTCTAGTCCCATTTATTTCTTTTGTTATTGTTTCACTGATATTACCATGCTTTTAGAAACAGTCAGATAGGGTGAGCTACTTACTTACACTAAAATTCAGGGCTTCTGACCAGCACCATAATGGACTGGTTCAAAACTGTGCAAGATTTCATGTTTTTGTTTCTCTGCTTTGCCTTTGTGCTAAATTTATGTGGCTACATGTGTGAAGCTGCTACTGGTGACCTTGTCCATAAACATGCTGGCCTGCGCCTTCTTTGAATCTGCCAACTAAAAGTGACAGGCCCTTAATCTCTCAGTTAAAAGAAATCCATCTGCTACCAAGGATGTTGCAAAAGACATTTCAATGTTTTCTTTAACCGAGGCTGAAAAAAGAACGTGAGAAAGAAGCTTCAGGGATAATGTTAACGTGAAGAGGTTTGACTCAAAGTGTTGACATTTGCCAGGGACACTGGGAGTGCAGACTCAGAGGCTTGTGTGCTGCTCCCTGTTTAAGCAGTAATTTCAGCAGGTACTCAGCAGGCAGCGGGATAGGGAGGCGTGCAAGTAGCAATACATATTGGTAGCATATGTGGAAGCAGGCATATCCCGGTGCCCAAACACATCCCAGCTAGATCTGAAAACAGGCCATGTGTCTTTTCCTTTTTCTTTAAGTGCACACACAACCCAGGGTGAAAAGCAAAACAACACTAGCTACAATGGTCCTTCAGTCTGCATTACAGATACTAACAAATAGTTTCCAGGATATTTTCAAATGAACGTATCAACCCAATTCCACTTTCAAATGAACGTATCAACCCAATTCCACTTTTAAGCATTTAGTTAAGCAACCCAATTTTTGTTATTTTTTTATACCAAATAAAAAAATAATTTCTGCCTTTGGCAGAGAATCCTTCCTCTGCATGTCTCAATCTCTGCCTAACAGGGTCCCTATGTGCACAAACCTTGAATTGTCTTGGCACATACAAATCACAAGATTTTGGCTGCCTGATGAGAGGAGCTGGGGCAACTTTTCCTGTAAACTCAACATTGCAGTGTGTGTAGAGCAGCCCTAGGACTGCGACTGGCATATGGCTACTTTCAGCCAGCTTGTTTCTCCCATGGCTGGCCCAATGCCAACAGAAGCATTTCAATATTAAGGTGGTTGTGGAAAAACAGCAGATGCAATAGCTGAGGAACAAAAAAAAAATTATATTGCTTTATGAAGTGTTTTGGCTCACTTAATCTAAATAATTACCAATGACTAAGTGCTTGAGTTCAGGAAATGGAAGTTCGGTTTGTCTTCCATAACTTCTTTTCCTCAGTTTGGGATGGATTGGTTCCACTGAAACGGCACCCACTTATAAAGTAGGCAGCTCCAGTAGAAATAATTTACTTTCTCTCAGCTGAAACAGGACTGGTTTTTTTGAACTCTTCTGCCACACACCTGTGATTTATTTATTAGTTCACACTATTTGGAAGGGGCATTAGGTGTATTGGTTTCACTGAAGCCAGAAACAGCTCTAATTTTCCTTCCTCAGAAGGAGTGGCTCAGCCAGGACTGTCTAAGGCAAAAACTGCCCATCAGAGACACTGGTGCATCCCTACAGGACTGCTCCCAGCATCACAGCACTCATCATTTTTCCTGGCATCTTCCCTTTTTCCTTGTGGAAATGATGAAGGTGGAAGGCTAGGGGTCTTACCTGAACACCTATATTACATACTTCAATTATGTACTTCCATGTGGGGAGGCCATGAGTCCCTTTTCCCGCTAGTAATGAACTTTGGAAGCAGCTGACAAACCAGTCATTGAGTTAGCAAGAACTTAAAGACACAGAGTTGATGCTCAACCTCCTATGTTCCTATACGAATATTCTTGGCTGTCTTTTGGCCTCTACAAAGTGTGGCATGGAAGTACCTTTCCTAAAACAATCATTGTTCTCTTCTCACGAATCTTGGAGCTCAGACCGATCACAGAATCATAGAATCATAGAAGGTTGGAAGGGACCTCTAGAGATCATCCAGTCCAACCCCCCTGCTCCAGCAGGGTCCCCTAGACCACGTGGCACAGGGTGGTGTCCAGGCGGGTTTGGAAGATCTCCAGAGAAGGAGACTGCACAGCCTCTCTGGGCAGCCTGTTCCAGGGCTCTGCCACCCTCACAGGAAAGAAGTTCTTCCTTGATGAAGTTATTATAGTTCAATAAGTTAGCACAATCCTCCTGTGTCACTTGTGACTGGCAAGGCAAGTGTTTTCAGTCCACCTTTTTGTTTTAATTATTATTATTAACGTATTTTATCTTATACTTCCACAAGTTATGAAATGAGCTAGTTACTGCCTGATCCTACTTAGCTGATGAATGGTAACACACAGTAACGTGTTAAAGTGCCATAAACAAATCACAGGACCGAGATCTGGATGCACTGATTTATTGTGTGATGTGGTACTGAAGCCTTCTTATTTTGCTCATGAAATTAGGCTGCAACTCATTATACCAAAAATAATGATCTGTTGCTTGTCTTGCTTGTAATGATTTTGACCATAAGAATCATATTTGATCTTTTTGATCATATTTGATCATTTGATCATATTTCAGAGGCTGAATGGTGTGATTGCATTTGTAGATTTTATAGCTGAAAGGCAAGAACATCAACTTACAAGACCTTTGGATAGCACATATCTAGTGCTTAAAATCTGTATTTTTAGTATCCAACATTATAATATGTGAACAAATTAAAAGGAAAATAACTTTCCTATCGAACTGAATTTACTATACTTTTCTGGCTAGGAAAATGCTGCTTGCATGTTGTGGGTAGTGCAATTTTAGCTGAAAAACATTTTCAATGTCTTGAATGAGCAAAAAGGAGTCCCAGCTGGTCACTCATGAATATACTCTCTGCATGAGAGAGCACCAACAGCACGTCTTGCACTTCTCTGTCTGGAAGGACAAGAAACATTTGCAAGCACACCAAAACATAAATTGACTGTCTCCACTTGTCTTGCTAAATCTGTCAGTTGCAAGAAATTGTCAGATAGCTTAAACCAAAAGTAAATTTATAGTTAAGATTAAGAGATAAGTCAAAGATAAAAATCAGTGCAAAAGGTAGCTTTCAGTTGTGCCATTTATCTGCTGTAACCACAGAGCTCTGAGGTAGAAAGCCATCCTGAGTCTTGCCCTTGAGACTGACCCTAGGATGGGTAGTGGGTGACTCTTGTGTCACGGTTCAAAAGAGGCCTCAGTAGCCCTCCTGGAAGGAGTATTTTATTCTGGGCATCTGGGCTCAGCTTGAGTGTTGTTTTAGTGGAACAATTTCTATTTCTTGCAGTGCTTTGTGCCTCGTCTGCTCATCTGACCAGCCAAATGAGAGACCTGCTGATGATGCCTGTTCTCCTCCCAAGAAAGTAGGGTGTGAGTATGGAGAAGGGATATGTGAGCATAAAAACTCCTAGCCCAACATGTGGACACCATATGTGCCATTATTTGGGATCTGGGAAAGGTGACTTCTGCCACCAAATGTAGCTCAACAGAGAGAAAAAGCAATGGAGCATCAAGAAATCTCTGATCTTATGAACCCATCACACTCTGCTCAGTGGTAGTCTTTCTAGAGCACCAAAGGATGAAAAGCATTTCCCTCACCAGGAAGCTACATTACAGAGCTAGACAGCATCTTGCCTTTCCCACTCGTTTCTGGCCCTTTTTATCCTGCGGTCTCAATGCTTTTGAAACAAAACCTTCCTCCTGACAATATCATTAGAAAAAGCTCAGTTTCTGAGAGTTCATTAATACAGCTGCCATCTCATCGTTCAAACCCTTGTGAATGTTCTGGTGAGTATTTTGACACCTTGTGCACACTGATGCTGAAACACAGACACATGGGCAGAAAGAAGACAGTGTTTTCAAAGAACCCTGCTGGCTATATAAGAGCTTCATGCTCTTTATCACAGGGTCAGACTTCCTATATAACCCTCGGCAGTGCTTAGTTTCTCCCTATCTGTGTTCCTTCATCTGTAATTTAGAGATAAACCCTGCTGCTAATGGGGTACTACTATTCTTAGCACACGGCAGCGTGGCAGGTGCAGTCGTGGGCATAAAGGCGCGTGTAGGTAGTTGTCAGAACGGTGCAATCCACAGAGATATGATCCCACTGCACAACCTTAGGGGTTCAGGCAAGTCAGGAGCACTCAGAGATGGATGCATGATTGCAGATAAGATAAATCAGACCCAAAGAGCTTAACAATCAGCAGAAATCCATTTGAAAAATCTCAAATAAGCAGCAATAAGGAACAGCAAAGAAAATCAGAAAATCAGTTGTTTACAACATGGAAACCTTTGCCACTGAAAGCCATGCTATAGAAACTGTGGTTGTACCAGGGTTTGTAGTGATCCTTTAACCACACAAGCTAGACAGACAAGTATCAGTGCTACCGTTCCTCAGCCTGTTCCCCTCTCTGAAGTGTGTGCTTGACTAGATTGGCTGCTCCATTCACTCTAATTTCCCTCTGAACTTGAAGAGGTGTTGCAGAAAGGCAGTACAGAAAGGAAAAGTCCTTGATAATCACCAGTGACACTGAAAAACTGTGGATTCATAAAGAAAGGTGTTCCTATGAAATCTATTACATGCTAAATGTTAAACTTACAAAGTTTTTTTTTAATTCTTCAACACTCTTATTTATTTTTAAAACTAAAACCATAGATCAGCAAAGACTGCCAACACTGATAGATGAAGTTTTCTTCATTTTTTTTCAAAGAGGAAAGCAATATGAGAAATAGTGATGAAAATGAAATTTTACTTTTTGTCAAAACAATCACTTCAGTCTACACTATTTTAATATCTACACTCCATTGTGTTCAAGGTAGTCCCCATGTGCTATCTGACTGGAAACAGAGATAAAAATCACATTTCTTTCTCCATTCCACAAGAACTGTTGAAATATTTCTCCTTTAATATGGGGAAAACACACAAAAAAAACCCCAAGAGATTCTACCAGAGAAAATAATAATCTGTGGCACAAATATAACTATTTTCTAAACTCCTGGAGTTAGAGGTTCAGTAAGTGAGAACATTGCAGGCTACACTGTATCATATAATTAAAAATATCTTTAATGTCCTTTGAGCAGACAAGCAAGGATTAGGTGGTAAGCCCCCACGTTCAAACCATGCCATCCTCAAAAGCCTCCTGAATGATCTTATCCTAATTTGCAGTTTCAAATATCTCTATGCATACATGAATTTTATCTCACAAAATATCTATGCAATGACGAAGCTGTATGTCTTATGTGTTATGGAAGCTACATTCACAAGTTAACTCCCAACACTCCTGCAAAACCTCTGGCTGTATCCGCCTTTACTGCAGTGCTGCGACTGACACATAGCACTGGTGGCAGCATGTCCTGTAAGGCTGTCCAAGCTTTTCCCTCCCCCAAATATCTTTGGTTGAGAGCCCAGTCATTAAGGCATTCTCTTTGGTGTTGGAGCTGGGTGTTACAGTTCAAACCCTTGGCCGCTACCTGATTTTGGATGGCTCTTGTTCTTGGCAAAATTGGGGCATTCCTGAGAAAAAGAAGAAAAAAAAAGGGAGAGACTGAGAAACAGCTACAATGAAAATGTCTGATCCATGCCGTGCTAGCTGCAAAGCGCCCCAGCTCTGGAGGTCCAGGCTGTACGCAGAAGGACGCTGTGGCTACCTAAGCCTTTTGCATTCTTTAAGAAGAGTGAGCAGGAAAGATTTGTGCTGGTTACTGCTCATGTTGGACAATCTTTGCTGCTTTACTGAGTATTTTTCTACATTTGTGTGGTCTTTAGGGCTTTTTACCATACTAGGTGCACTGGTTTGTGGAAAGGACAAGAATAGCTAGGCATGTGTGAATCAGAAAGGTATGATCTTTTTCCTTTGCTGGCAATGAAGATGCCACACAAAATCCATGGCACAATCATACAGAGTGCTGTCCTGCACTCCACATCCCATTTAAGCTCTTAATTCCTGTAAGCTGTTGAGACCAATCTATCTCAGCTTCTCACTCTTTGAAAAGTATGAGAAAATAATTGCCTCTTCAGTGCCTGGAGTCCAGGAAAAATGTAACTAGCAATCAGGCATTCCCTTTGGCTTGGCTCAGCCGCAAAAATGATAACTCAGTGGGCACTGGCAGATCACCATTAAAGGCAAGCCATAAAAATAAGAAAACACTTGATAGATTGTACTTTCTGCTTCCAATTCTGTGTCTGGCTGTTAGAGAGACAATTCAATTAGTATGATCAGGGCAGTGCTCTTTCCGAATGCTAAATTCGTTGGAATAATCCTTCTGAAATGAATGAGTTTTTAACTAATTTCAGTGTGGTCCCAGATTTCACTTCTTTTCTTTCCTTTCATTCAGACAAAAGAGGTTTCAGTTATTTTTTGTGTGAGATTCTGAGAAAAGGTATTTTCAAAGTCTAGAGTCAAAAATTTGTAGGAGACTTGTTACAGGTACAATCAATCAGTTTCCCCAAACACGCAGAAAGTAAATTCAGTTGCAACTTTTGCTACACCTGCAACCATCAAAATCACCTAATTTTTATACAACTGCTTTCTAACCTTTAATAGTGTTTACTTGCTTTTGGTGCTTTTGAAAGATGCACAAAATCACATGGGAAACTATCGTTGTATCAAACTACTATCAAATTCTCAAAATAAATAAATAAAAAAAGAGGAGTCATTCTCTTTAATACCACATGATTAAATAATAACATCATTAGTTATTGTAACTGTGTTCTGCTTCTTTGAATAATTAAATGCACTTATGTTTTCAAGCACTTCACTGAAAACATAAGGATTAGAAATTAATACTTCATGTTTTTAAATGCAATTAAAGCAAACAAGCTCAGCTTCAGCTGGCATAAATCCACACACTAGTGAATTATGATCTAGACTGAGTTGCTTCAGTTAATAACCATAGGCTCTTACCCTACATTTTTTTCACTCCAATGATCTCACACATTTCTTTCCTGGTCCTGTAATGTATTCTTAAGATATAAATGCCTACAAGCATTTTTGCCCTGTGGCAATCCGAGTCCTTTGTTTTTAACCTTAACCAATGTAACTACAAGGTAGAATTTTCACAGCAACAGATCTGCTCTTAGTGTGCATAATTACTTGTAGTCAGCTCTCCCAAAACTTAAACAGTTGATTTTCTGTCAGGTTTCGCAGCATGTCAGGATAAATTGCAATGTTACGGCAGTGTGACATAACAGCAGCGTCACTCCATACACTCCAATTGGCCAATGTGCAATATACATAAAGTCCAATGGGCCATAGTGTGTGCAAAGGACTGACACAGAGCTAAAGGGTCCAGCATTTCATTTGCTGCTTCTCCACTAGGTCTACCCTGCTTTTAGGAGCCACAACTATACTCAGTTTAAGGATCTGCTAGTCCTTGCTCAGAGTTTGGGATCTGCATGCTCACTGCTCATGGGAAACCTCAGCTATTGCTACTTGTAGCAGAAATAATGGCCCCAGAACTAGGGGCTGCCAAAGACCCCAGCCTGGAAGAACTCAAAGTACACTGAGACTCACTGATTTCTGTGGCCTTTCCACTCTGATTTTAGAGTGCTCATTCTAGTTTTCCTGGTCCACCATTGCTGGGATAGAACAAGCCTAAGTTGCATAAGAGCAGCTCTTCACCATGTGCAAATGTAAAGCTAATTCTCTTGACGTATTGAGTTCATAACTTGAATTTGCTCATAATGTTTTACAGCCCCAAATAATGCAACTGTTTAATGTTTCTTCGGTGCTATTTGCCAAAGTAGCAGGGCAGTGTATTTTACATTAACTCTAATCCCTTTTAAACTGAACAGTTTGATTGGTAATTTCCTACCCCGTATTTATTGTGAGGTGTTTTTTTCTTTCTTTTTTTTTTTTAACATTTTAAAGTAACAATTTCTACACAGGTTTAGAAAATCCCATTATATTATAGTCTTTAAGAATCCAATACTGGTTTGTGTGCTGGCTCACTGTATCTTCTCGTTCTTCTTCTTCTTCTTCTTCTTCTTCTTCTTCTTCTTCTTCTTCTTCTGTTTCATAAATGCAAATTCCAGTTGTGAGTTCATGAGCTGCAATAGAAAAGAAATAGATACCCAATATTTGTTCTGGAAGCAATAAACCACAAGTGCAATGCACAACTTATGAAGGAGAATTCTTTCCAGAGGCTTTTTCTTTTCCTTTTTTTTTTTTTACTTTACCAGACAGAAATAATTTTCTGATTTATTATTTTTCCCTTTCCAGAGGTTCTGTTTCAGTAATAGACCAGGTTCTACTCACTGCCATGCAAGGATCACAAAATGGTTGTAATTGCCAAACTCATGATTTGTTCAAGATAGTGTTTTTCAACATCAGCAGCACACTGTAGTAAAGAATTGATGATAGTGTTGAAGGGAGGCAGAAAAAGTCAAAATTATTAATTGGGAGAAAATATGCCCCTCTCTGCATGGTATTGCCTGGCAAAGAGGGCACAACACAGTGTACAGCATCTATTCCCTTATGGGACTTTAAAAGCGTAAAGCAGTCTAGAAAAAAGCAGAAGAGTCTCTCTCAGCTCTTAAGTATCCCCTTTAGTCTTACATATTCCATGGGCTAAAGTAGAGGGAAAGAGGGAAGGAGCTAATGAGTTTCTAGAGGAGAGCCCTGTGTATGGAGGCTGTCCTTAGGAACCTGGTTACACTGGCACCAGAGCTGCTCCCACAATCAGTGTTAGTGAATCACAGGATGAAGGTCATTGCCTGGCTGTTTTTTGATCAGACTGTTTATTTGTCAGCATCAGAGTGAAAAGCCCCGAGCAAGGCAATAAGGACACTTTTTCACTTTTCTCCTCTAGAGAACCTTGAGTCTTCTGAAAATGGACTGAACCTCTTAAACTATCAGTGTGATGTAATAAATACATGTACAGTGCAATACTTAAATGTAATGGTAGGAAAAGAAGAGGTAAAAACTTATCTCAAAGTGTATCACATCATCCATGCTAGATTTGGAAAGGCTGGTATCAAAACTTCTCCTAAGCAAAATAATTTTTCTGCATATAATATGATCTGAAATGAACTCCCTAAACAGTTAAAACCTGATTTCTGTGTCTTTCCTAAAACAGAAGAACTCTGGTATTTGTATTTTACTGCTGAGTCCTATCACTTTTGCAACTTCATCTTCTTATCATCTGCCTCTCTGACTGAATGATAAGAATGACACAATTTGCACGTACTGTCCTGTTAGTCTGTCTTCTGTTAATATTCAAATACTAATGAGTCAAATATTTTAAGTAAAATTGCTCATTACAGTGAGGACAGGAGAGCAGAAAGAATTTAAATTATGCTCAGGAAGTCTACATTTCTTCACAACCTGTCTGTCCAGCTTAGTATTTCTTCTGCCCAGTGAAGGTCATCTGGTAATACTGTGACAGAACAGTCGGACCACACTTGAAGTGCAAACTTCAGACAAGTACAAAATAGTAGCAAACTTTGATTTCTTTGACTGGGTATGGGTTTTTTTCCCCTATGTAGAGTGCCTTACTTTGCATTTCATCTATCAGTTTATTCCCTAGTTGCTAACTACCATGATATCATATTCCAACTTCTTACTCCCAACTTGACAGTTGAGTATCCCCAGTATCACCTTCAGACTTCCTCCCTTCAGTACTTCCCTCACAAATTAAAAAATATGGATGTGTTTTAACACTGCAGCCTGTAATAACATCATTCTCTAGCAGCTTACTCTCTTGTTCAGTCCCCTATCATTTAACAGTTATTTATCCCAAGAAGGCTTTGTTGCTGTTTTTTAAATGATTTTGTTTTGTTTTATTTTGTTTTGTTTTGCTTTGCTTTGCTTTGTTTTGGTTTGCTTTGTTTTGGTTTGTTTTGGTTTGGTTTGTTTTGGTTTGGTTTTTTTTAGATGCTCTGGTGAATGACCCTGCTGAAAGTTTTTAGAAAGTCCATATGTATTATATGGAATTTAACTATGCTGCCTAACAGATTTGCGAGGCATGACTTCCTTTGATAACATCCGCGCTGTCTGTTTCATCTTGTAACAAATCATTTATGTAGCTATTTATTCTATACTTTATTATGTTTTTTACCAATTTCCAGGCATGAAAAACTAGACTTATTCCTCCACACATTCCCTTTCAGATATTTATGATAACTTTTCTAGATTCCTTTCTTCTACATTAAGGGTGGCTTAAACAGTGCATTATTCTCCTTGTCAGTACTCCAGCAATTTTATGCTTGAGATTCTTCAGTCTCCCAGACTGGTTTTCATCTGGCCATGGTGAACTGCAAAGTTTGTCTTACTTCACCCGTAAGCCTGATACATAAATACCTGACAGAAATTCTGTTATAATAATGTACACAGCGTTTTTGGACTAAAAAAATGCATCTTTTCTTATTAACTGTTTCTCTTGCTTTACATGCAGACCACATGCTGTCTTGCCAGCAAAAAGAAAATGCATCTTTTCTTTTTCTGAAGTTCTCTCGTCTCTCAGGCTGTGTTTACAAACATGGATTGACAGCATCCCCTGGCCAGAAGCTGGCCACAAGTGCACGGTAGTTGTTCACTTATAGACCCTTTGCTGCCTCCAGTCAACCTTGTCTTAGTGCATGATGACTCATGGGATCAGAAGAGGAATAGTTTAACGGTCTTCTCTAACTGCTCTTTACTTAGCAAAAAACACAAGATAAAATACATGTGGCAATGCTAGCATTTAACATTGAAAACCTAAAAAATCTATAAGCAAACTACATTTGCCACCACTCCAGTCCCAGCTTAACCATGTCTTCAACACGCTCAGTGTCTGTCAAAGCCTATAATTGGCACTGTACTGCAGGTTGACACAGCTAACTTAGATCCTGAGAGGTCCTGAAAGAATCCTGTTCTGTAATGGCTAACTTGCCTATTAGGAAAACCAAAATTTAGATGTACTATACGGACATATTCTTGAAGGACATGGATACCAAGAATAATGACATGTGAGCAGCAGGCGAAAGACATCCACATTTTAAAAGGAAAAAAAAATGTAATGGAGCTTTCTGCTGGAGCAAAACCAGACATTTTGATGAAATATATTTCTTGAGAATTAAGACTGGATTCCCACTTTCCATGTCCTTGTCTCCCGAAAAGTGAGATAAAGTCCAATGACCTCGTAGATACAGATTAAGCTGAGATGAGATAAGTCACTAGAAAATACTACATGGCAATAGATAAGTCTGTGAATTAGATGTCCTAATGAGATCTTTCCATCTCCATCTTCCATTTCTTGACTAAGATTTCCCTCTATACACTCTCTTTTAGAGAATCCATTATTGCATATATAAGGAAAAGAATAGATGTAAGAGGTTTTTCTGAGTCTTTGTCCTCATTTAGGTTCACATGCTCCCTCTCTCCCAAAAGCCTTATAGAGCAGTTTGTAGCCTGCATACAGATGGCAGTTATACATAGTATAAAATGACGTTGAGGAGCTCATTCTGGACTTTTCTCACATCTATTTTTTTTTTTCTCCATTCACTTATCATTCCCAACTTGAGATTTTCTGGCTTTATTTTTAATTGTCCTGCAAACTCCTTTGCTTAGAGAAAAGAAACAATTCACAGCTTGTATATGCTCCTCAGCATCCTTGCCAATCATAACACACAGCTTGGCGTTTACTGGCAACATGGTTATCATGATCCAAGTCACTTGGCTCTTTAACTTGATCCCTCTGGCATGTAAAAGAAAATTCACACCAGTGACGAAGAAAACCATCAGGTCATTAAATATTTATTTGAATATTTAAATCTTTGGCTGCAGAGAAGCATCTAGAGACACTTCCATATTTAACAAGGGGACTTATGGAAACGGTGCTTGCATAAAGCTTTTCTGCAATTTGCTGACACATTTGCTGAACACTTTTCTGTAAAAGAAATATGGAATTTTATACTATGAGAGATAAAAGAAATATAAACACTTCTTTTCTAGCTTTGGATTGCAAGGTGACTATGGTGGAAAAGGAAATCAAATTGCCAGTAATTTCCATATGTGGAATCTATTCACCTCTTGGGTTCAGAGGGACTCTGGGTGGTAAGGAAAAAGTCAAATGCAATGATCCCTGGCTTGATACTCGGTAGTGCATGGCTTGTCATGTCTCACACATGGGTTTTCTCTGGCAATTGCACCACTCTTTGGGCTCTGAGTATGCCCGGGTTTGCATCTTGGTTTTTTTCAGAGAAGCTGTCTTTTGAAGCATGGACTCAGAAGCCTAAAGATCACTTGGCCTCAATTTAGAAAGTAGATAAGGGCTCCACCAGATGCAAATTACATCACTTTTTTGACGATTATTTGACTTCTTATGATATTATATCCTACAAAGAAGCAGAAGACCTTTCAGGTCAACAAACAAGCTAAAAATGAGATTAATAAAATCAAGAGCATCTATTAGACACATACAGGGAAAAAAAGTGCTAATTCTTTCAAATAGCTATTGTATCATAAAAAATATTACAACACTAAAAGTGAAAAATTGGAGAAAACCAAAAGCCAAACGGGAAATTCAATAAAGAAATATTTTTCAATCCTTTCAAAAGTTTATGTTTTGAATACAGTCTTAAAAACACATGGACAGGCAACAATAGTATCAACTGTATAATTATATATTTTTAAGCCAAAAGCCAAATGGGCAAAACTCCTAAAAATACGTTCATAAGGCAGGTCATTAGGCAAATCAGTTGAGTTTTTGGAAAAGAAGACTGTTCAGTCATCTTTGGAAGATTTCACAGGTTTGACTAGATAAGAAAGAATAATATTATGAAGACAAAAAATACTTTTCCTTTTTATCTTGTTTGTTCATGTAAGATATAAGTGAAAGGTTCTTCCTTACCTGACTGAACATTATAAAGTTTTCCATACAGATCTGAACAGATGCAAGTGAGAAACAGGGCTCTGTTCCTGTGAAGTTTTTCAAGATTTAAATTTCTTCATGAGTGTCTTACAAAGTCAATGAACAAACAATGTGCCCTTGTAGCCAAGAAGGCCCATGGGCCTACATTAGGACTGTTGCCAGCAGGTCAAGGAAGGTCATTCTCCCGCTCTGCTCAGCTCTGGTGAGGACACACCTGGTCTATTTGGTGAAGTGCTGGGACAGAGCAGAGAGGTGGTGGAGTCTCCTTCTCTGGAGACCTTCCAAACCTGCCTGGATGCCACCCTGTGCCACATACTCTAGGGGACCCTGCGTGTGCAGGGGGGTTGGACTAGATGACCTCTAGAGGTTCTTTCCAACCTCAACCATTCTGTGATTCTGTAATAAATACCAAGAAAACAAATCTAATAGGAGAGAGTGTTTCCTTGAAATATTCAGCTCCCATTGGTTACAGCATTCAGTTATGCTGTTCTTAGAAAATCAGGATTTATTTTCTAAGAAAATAGACCAGATGTTGGTTGCTGGCACCACTGAGTTCACAGCTGACATTGCCCACAGGAATTGTCAGTTTTGTGCTAGACTGACTGATCAAATAATGAAAATGCACTATATTCAAGGACTCATTACCACACACTTAATCATATTCATAATGCCAGACTGGCACAGCTGTGTACCAACCCAAATAATGCCTTTCAAAAATTAAATTAATTTTTTTAAAATAAAATCCCTAACTCAACAGAAGAAAAGGATTTTTTTTTTTAATTTTATTTCAGTCTTGGCAGAAGCCTAGTCGTTACGACGCCAACAAATAAGTAAGTTAAATAAGCTTTCAAGATCCCCTTAGTTTCTTCATCATTAAGGGCATAACAAATTAAAATTGGAAATATTCCCTGCTGCCCTAAAACATCTCATCAATCACAGGCTTGTGTTTGTGTTGACATCTTTTTTCTTTCCCCTCCAAAGAAAAGAAGTTGGCAAAACAGAGCATTTGCCTAGAGCCAATCTTGTCCCCAAAGGAATCTAGGGCTTATTAGAGTGAACTGAAACTATGGCTTTCCAACAAATATTTGTGAGAGCAGAATAGGGATAAAACCCCTTAGCATAAAATAATTAATTGTTGATCAATTAAGCACTTGCATAAGCCCTCCTCTTTCTTCAAAATGGTAATAATTACAACTCCAAGCCTCTCAGTTTTTCTCCTTGATGCTTAAACATTCAGGTTAAGGTTACAAATATACAAATGTAAATATCCTACCTATTAAACATATGCCATAAAAAAATCTTCAGCCCTGAAAAGATCTTGCAAACAATTAGGGAGTCCACTTGCAGAGCAAAATACACAAGAAAGGGAGAGGTATATTTGCTTTATTCTGTTTTATTTTGTTTTTCCTTTGCACCTGAACGAGAAATAAACAAATCAGGAATGGAAAAGGGAGGCTCAGAATAGGATATATATTAACATCTATCTGACTTTAACAACTATGAATTGCTACGCAAATTAGGATCCTAAATGATTTTCTGGACAAACGTAACTGCATTCATCTATAATGTGGTCTTGAAGTTGATTGAAATTTTAATCTAAAAAAATCAAAAAATAACAAATCATAAATGTAACATATCAGTCTATACACATGAAAGCACTACAGAATGGACCCAAAACCTTTTTTGATTGATTATTTTGAGAAAAGAGAGGACAAAGCTTGAGGAAACTCTGTCAGTTACCACCAGGATATCTAAAGGTCTGTCTCAGACCACTGGAGGATTACCTGGGTGTTTATTGCACTGAGTTTCTTGATACACAGCTTATGCAGAGTCCTACTAGGTCCACAAACTTGATCCACGGAACACAGCACGTTCCACAAGCATTTCCTACTGGAAAAATCAGGAGAGTTCCCCCATAGACCTCTAGTTAGGCTGGCAGCTACAACACGCCACACAGCTGTATGAGTACAGGTAAGATCATAGGTAGAACCCTTCTTGGCTTGGTAGAAGTTAAGCTCATTTCACTTCAACCAAATTCACATTCCTTTTGTCATCCTTACCACAGCCATATTACCCCAGGCCATGCAATTTAGGGAGTGCGTATCTTATCCAGTGCCCTTGCCATGTGACACATCAAAGTGATTTTGCATAAGCAGATCATACCCCACTTTTGTCTTTTCTTTTATTTTTGCAAACTTCTTTCCACTTTCTCTTCTTTTTCCTGTCTGTCTTTTATTTCCATTGATTGCATACCACAGCCGTTACCAAGGCTTTAGCTTCAGCGTATTGAGCTGTGGATGAAGGGTAATGACAGGGAAGGGAAACATTCCCTACAGCTGCTGTCAGCAGTTTGGCCCTTGGTTTCTTCTCTCTCTGTTTCACTTGTCTCACTTTTATTCCCACTGGTCTTGTTCTGGAAATCCATCCTGCTGGAATGAGTGTCAAGAGGCTAACCTCTATGTTACGGATGTGATGAAGGCTGAGGTACAGATGGTTTGGTGAGATCGGCTCCTTGTGTTCAGCATGAACAAAGTTTTGGCTGGGATTTGTTCTCTTTCTGGACAAAATTTTGAAAACAAATAGATCTCCAGACAAAGCTCACTGAGGAGTCCCCCTCCACATTCCAGTACATCTTGACAAAAGCTTCACCATCTCTATGGCCAAGTGTGTGGAAAACTTTTTGTTCCCTAATCCTGTTGCTGCTAAAGAAAGGGAACATTCTCACTCCTCTAGGACTTGAGGATGCACACCACAGCACTCCTAAGCATGAGATTAAAGACCAAAGAATGTCAATCTTGCAGAAGAGATGTCTGTGATGGTGGACAAAATCCATTTCAAACACAACTGTCCTATCCATGACAAGACATCTATAATTTTTGTCCTTTCAGGGTCTTATGCATTTGTTATACAGAGAAGACTGTCACTGTTCATGCAGTTTGATCAAGAGGAGATTGACACTGTGGTCACAGATAGCTGAAGGAAACCTGCAGGCATTCAGTTGTAGTCTGTTTTTCAGAACTGCTCTGGCATTTGAATACTGTGTCTGTCTCTCCAGGGCACTCACTGTACCCATTCTCTCTGCTCAGGGAGCACATCAGGGCAGCCCTCAGCCCAGACAAGTCATAAAGGCAAAAGAACGAGCGGGTGAGTGCTCAAATAAGTCTTCTACCACTATGATCACCCACACTGATTAGTGCTAATACTCTGAATGAGATAAGGTTTGCTGAGCCGTCTGCGAAGGCTTTCCTTGCCCAGCTCAACTGAATCAAGATTTTCCACCTTATGTTCAGCGATGAATGACAAGTGGTGGCCACTCATCGTGATTTAAGCCAGATTTGCTCTTCTAGTTGCCATTCCCTTCATCCTAAAATTTAACATTGAGAACACTTGCACAGTCTTTTCTTTAGGTAGTATTTCTGCTAAGCTCCTAGGATTTACTGTGGCTTTATTTAGTTAAAGGAAGTGATTTGCAAAATTTCTCATGAGTGCAAATAGTATCAAGTGGGCCTTTTCTAGGCATAAAATACAGGAAATTCCACTTAAACAGAAGAAAAACTCTTTT